>BJCM01153148.1:0-14947 GCA_018326385.1 Flaveria bidentis | reverse complement strand
AAAAAAAGTTAGGAAAGATTTTTTTGGCGTTTTGAACGGTGACTAGCTCGTTAAGACGATAAGTTCAACTTTTACTCGTGTTTATTTTTACCCGAAACTTGGTTTGAGCTAATATTTGTTCTAACACTTCCAAAATCTTAAGTAATATGAGTAATATAAAGTAAAACATAACTAAAAAGATAGGTTGAACTTTTAGTGGTTTGAACATTGACTAACTCGTTAAAACGGGTGTTCGGTTTTACTCGGTTTTTACCCGAAACTTGGGTTCAAGCCAAGATTTATTCTACACCTCCATATCAACCATATAATAACTAAAATACCAAGAAAAAACTCAGATCTAAAGTGTTTGATGTAACATGGTCGCTTAAAAGTTATTTAAAGTGCTTAAACGAGCGTTCGGTTCGGTTCGGTCTTTGACTCGGTATGAACCCGAGGATGGTTACCACATGTCCAAAACCATTGAACTAAAAATAAAGTAAAACTTCCAGATCTAAACTCAAACAAGAAAGTTAAGCGAGTAAACTTCCCGAAAACGATCCAAACGGGTCTAAAATGCATAAATATGAGTTTGAATTCCCATAAGACTTAAATAAAGATGAAAATAGTTTTGTAAACATAAAATAACTTAGAAAAAATGAAAATATCCAAAATTACATACCCGGAATGATTTGAAATGCAAGATTCGGTTCCGTTGACTTTTTAAAGTCAAATTTAGGCAAAACTAGCTAGAACAACTTACAAGATCAAAACTTTCAGGAGAAGAAGATGAAAATGTGCAGGTGAAATGATTGAGAATGAGTGGTATTTATAGGGAAAGATTAGGGTTTTCGGGTAATGCGTTTGTCCGGTGGGTAAAAGGGTGCACTTTGATTCTTTTATTTAAAATTAATATTGATTTAAATAAATTATGAACAGGTATAAAGACATATTTGGAGGGTTCTAGAATGATTGTGGGTTAGGTCTTGGTTGGTTTGGATGGTTAAAATACGAGTCCGGACCTTAAACGAATCGAAAACGTTAAAAAAACTGATTTTGCTGAAACGAACTATGGGTCACGCCACGACAAGTATGAAATATGATTACAATATAAAATCCATCATTTTGTTAATATTCAAAGATCCGAAGACCAAAACGAGTCGGGTTTACAATACAGAATAACAAATACAAAACTAGTCGAAAATGACGAATGTCACACGTAATAAGCAATGTTATTCTTTAGAACGACACTAAGATCACTCGCCTCAAAGTCACCAACTAAATGACAATAAAATGAGCCCTAAACCTGGAATAGTACGTTAACTATAATATGACTTAAAACATAAGAAGTGTTTAACCGCATCACGAAAATATTAACAAATACCATATTTTTAAATTATATACTTATGAATAATTGTAAATTTGGTACCATGTGGATTATGCAATCCATATAGGGAGCCACAATATTGTTATAGGTTATACATGTAAGACAACCTTGATAAGTCTCATGAACCTTTTTTACTTAAGCTTTTGGGTGGAATACATAATCTTTAAAACTTATTTTATTATGCAATGGTATCTTCTCTTGTCCTTGAACGCGAGCACAATCATTAATTGCATTAGAAGCTGCGTAATTTGTAGGTAGTATTATTAAGAGGATCATCCGCACACAATGGGCTCTTATGACAGGGAAATCCCCTATTGAGATTCAATAATCGTTGTGTCACAAATTAGTGTAGATTAATTGCGCTTAACAGTGTGCACTTAAGCCCATAACAATAAGAGGTATGGGTTAGCAGATGTTTTTAGCACTCGTGAGGGTAGCCGAGTCTAGATTTGATTGTGATACATTCTATCGTGCACCAATAATTTTGTTTTACTTATGTATATCTATGTATGATTATGAATCCATTATTATGAGAATTTGAGCTTGTCAACTTTATAAAAGTGTTATCGTTGAACCAAAATACATGATAAAGAGGTGATAAATAATATACAAGACACATCGAACCTCAAAGATGAAGTAATAATTAAACCAAAAGTACATGATAAAGAGGTGGAAGATAAAAATTCTTCCGGCATATCTAATGAAAAACTAGTATACAATGAACAAGAAAGATAACTAAGATGAAGACAATGAATAGAAATAGAATAAAATTTGTATTTTTTTTACAATAAAATTATTTCTTAACTTTATGTCTTGAAACATATTAAGATTATTAAAAATATATGGTTTATGTTTATCTAGTGTTTTATTTATTTGTTTATGTTTAATTAATGCGAAATTAAAATTACAATTTCTAACTTAACACATTAAATTTAAACAATTTTGAAATTAAAATTGAAACTAAACCTAAACAATTTCTTACTTAATAAGAAAAAAATAACATAACAAAATTAAATCTCGTGGAGAAGCTCAAAAGTTTGTCGCTAAGCAAATGGTCTTTCGTAGAGTCATGCATATTCAAATAAAGATTCTTTAGTTATTCGCTCAATATCAAGATCGACCAAATCGTTTATCCTTCTCCGATAGATTATGTAAAATTTTCAAGAACTAACATTAGTTTCTTCCATGTTTATTAGCATCTTTTGCATGGCTACAAACGAATCAAACAAACACGAACAAGGTGTTGTTCGTGTTTGTTCATTAAAAAAATGAATTTGTTCATAAACTATTCATGAACACTTACCTAATAAGATCTTTTGTTCTTGTTTGCTCATTAAAGAAATGATAATGTTCCTGAACCGTTCGCGAATACTTGCAAAACGCTAATGAACACAAACAAAATCAAACGAACACAAACACATCTTCATGAACATAAACAAACACAAATAAAAGTTCACGAATACAAATGATTATATATATATATATATATTAGAATAAAATATGTAACTTCGTCACAAATATTACACAAAATCTATTAAAAATATATAAATGCTTAACATAAATACCAGAAGATACTTGATATTCTTATGATAAACATAACTGACACAAAAATTAAAAACTTAAACAAACACATTATTGACTTCTTGAACGGATATTAATGAACATATATGAACACACCATGGAACGTTTACAAAAATAAATGAATAAACACAATATGTGTTCATGTTCCTTTAACTAAATAAACATAATTTTCTTGTTTATATACGTTCATTTATCAAACGAACTTCTTGTTGAATCGCTGAATGTTCAATTCATTTATAACACTGGTCGTTTGTACTTTCCACGCCTACTTATACATTTCATGTCCAATTTAACCTTAAGGAGCTCTTAAAAATTTGAATAAGCTGGTTGATTTCAAACTTTAGACACTTTAGTGGTCAATCCACAATCCTTCATGTCGGACCAAAAACTGGGTATTTTTTCAAAATGGTTAGTGTGTTGAATTGAATGTTTGATTGTTGTAGAAGAAAAAATAATAAGTTGGAGTTTAAAATTTAAAATTTATTTAATTGTATTTATAGTGAAAAAAACCCATCACGGTTGAATTTATGTTGTTACGGACGGTTAAATTTACAACCATTGCCAGAGGATCGAATATATTAAAAAAATACACAAAAACCCAGTTATACCCGATTTTATATCCAACTTGTATTCTACCCTACCAACCCGGGTAAATTATAAGCCCAATGGTACCGGTGTCCTGTTTCTAACCAGTTTCTGGGTCTACCTGGGTTTAACTGATCCCGTTGGGTATACGAAGATCCTACCCGGTTCCGGATACGACCCATACCCGAAAAGTTCACCTCTACCTCCAGGCTCCATCCTTGAGAGTTGAGGCTCATAAGAATCTAAAATTGATATTCACCTCTTTATGGGTAACAGAAGCCCAAAGAAAGCCCAAAAAAGATCATGCATCACGTGCCTACATAACAAACATCACGTGGCAAACCATATAAAACTTCCCGTTGATAACGACCAAAACCCTAAGAACCAGAAACTCCATAGTCCATAGGCCTCTCTTTCACGAACTTCAAGGAACCTCACCTTCTTCTTCACCGTACGATCATCCATCCCCACACCTGTGGCTCAACATCTCTATAGTTATACACCCCCTCCGTCATCCCCATTGCATTGCTTTCATCGCAATGGAGACGGAGTTAATCCACCTTTTTGAGGCCGTGAAGAAGGCTGCCGACGCCGCCGCTGCCGGAGGCGGTGGTGGTAGTGATTTGTCGCCGGAGGAAGATCGATGTCTTGATGCATTGAAGACACTCAAGAAGTTTCCTGTTGATTATCAAATTCTCGTTTCTACACAGGTATTGTTATTGTTGTTATCCGTGTCTATGCATGCGTTTGTGTTTTTGGTGGATTTTTGTTTCAAATTTGGGTGTTTTTGAGATTTTGAAGCGATTTGTTAACCATGTGGAAAAATTATTAGGATTTGGATTTGTGTTTTTTTTTGTTATAAGTGTTTAGAAATCAAGCTTCCTTCTTTTTCCCCCCGATTTGGATTAAGAAATTAGGTATAAAAGATATGGTTTTTCTCTATTGAATAATGCCTCCTTGTTAAAATTTCTGGTTGAATTTGCGGTAATGATTGTATGAGATTTGTTCTAGATTGATAACAACGTATGGTTATGTAATGCGGTTTTTGTATTGATGCAAATGTGATTTCTTCAGGTGGGGAAACGTCTTCGTCAATTGACAAAACATCCACGAAAAAAGATTCAATCGGTGGCTTCTGAGCTCGTTGAGGTTTGGAAAAGTATAATTGTTGAAGAAACGATTAAGAAGAAGAAAAATGGAAGCTTGGATGCCAAGAAATCTCCAAAATCTGAGAACAGATCAGAGGCATTGGAAAAGAAAGTTCAGAGGACTAATTCTGTCAAGGTTGAAAAGATGGAGCGCGTGATAGAAGAGAACCATGGTTCTGAAAAGAAGGTTAATGGTGTCAAAGTTGAAAAGAAGCCTACGACAGATGATGTTGCTCCCCCGAAGCTGAATTCTCTTGTTTATTGTAAGGATCCTGTGAGGGACAAAATCCGTGAGCTTCTTGCAGAAGCATTATGCAAAGTTGTTGCAGAGGTTGATGATCAATTGAGGGATAAAGTGACTGCTTGTGACCCTTACATGATCGCTGTATCTGTTGAGTCAGCAATGTTTGAAAAGTGGGGAAAATCTAATGGGGTCCAGAAGGTTAAATACAGATCTATAATGTTTAATGTTAAGGATCCGAAAAATCCAGATTTTAGGAGGAAAATACTTCTTGGAGATTTGAAGCCGGATAGGGTTGTGGAGTTGACACCCGAAGAAATGGCTAGCACTGAGAGGCAAATGCAGAATGTGAAAATAAAAGAGAAGGCTTTATTTGAATGTGAACGTGGAGGCCCACCAAAGGCCACCACTGATCAGTTCAAATGTGGGCGGTGTGGGAAACGGAAGTGCACTTATTACCAGCTGCAGACTCGGAGTGCTGATGAACCTATGACGACATTTGTAACGTGTGTGAACTGTGATAATCATTGGAAGTTCTGTTAAGCGGTCTAAACTGTGGTGTTGGTTAACTTAGTAACTTGACATTAGAAGCTGCACCTGTGAAATGTTTCTTACTTCTGTGCCAGCCATTAATTTCAGGTTAGGTTAGGTGTTGAGCTAGTTAATTCTTTCATTTAAGTTTTTATTTTAATAATTAACTTCCTGCTAGATTGTATCATTGTATTTGAAACATTTAGTTCTCTTGAATCATGCTCTTATTTTGTTGCTTTTGCCTTGCTGTTTATGTGTTTGGGTGCATTGCTTTGTTACATCTGTTATGCAGTTTTGATCCAGTCCAGTTCTTATTTCTGTTGCACGCTCTTTGCTCTCGCTGATCACAACTGAAGCCTGAACATGTCACTGGGGAGACACAACCAACACGAGAGGATGAACCCCTGGGTCAAAAAATCCGAGGGAGGTGGTGTATTCCATCTTGTTTGTTTCAGGGTCATCACTTGTTGGCACAAATGTTTTGCATGTTGGTATCAATGTTCCCCTCCACTAGACTTTCCTTTCGGCTTGTTCAGACATAATTTACCATCTTACAGGTCTCCACACACTCTAAACCTTTTCAAAAGATCGACATCGGTCTTTGGTGCAACTTATGGCCTTTTCTGGGTCATCAGTGCACTCCTTAAAGAGTTAAAGGGATCAATCTTTATAATGTTGCATGTGGATCACAAATAAAACGTTCTAAAAGCTCCCATATATCTCTTGCTTACTCTTCTTGGAGGTTTTCCTTCCATAGAGTACATGGTAACTGTAACCTCAATTGCTATAATCTTTGTAGTTCAAACATGATATAAAATAAGCAAATATATTAGATATAACCTAGTAGTTATGATTATTATAAAAAAAATAAACATCAATTTGTGAACCAAACACAAAATTTAAGTACTAACAACAAAAATACATTTAAATATTGTAGTTTTGGTTGATAAAATGATGCCAATGCAATATGATGTTTTCTTAAACACCCGCCATCAAACATAACAATCATGGAGTCACCACATTAGACCTGTTATCATCAGAAGACGGTCGATAATCAGAAGAATCCAACGGGCGTAAATCAGCGATCATCTTAACAACTTCATCCATTGATGGCCTCATATCAGGAACCTTAGTCACACAAGCAAGTCCAATCTGAAGCATCTGTACCATCTCTTCTTCAACATGTTGTTGCTTCATCAACTCCACATCAAACACCTCTGCAGTCCATTCCTCACGGACCACCGACCGGACCCACCTGGGCAGGTCACCCACCTCTTCTTGACCTGATGTTGGGATTGGTGCTTTGCCTGTTAGGATCTCCAAAAGTAGGACACCAAAGCTGTAAACGTCTGATTTGTGAGTGAACTTTCGGGTTTCGATCACTTCAGGTGCGAAGTACCCCATGCACCGGGGCTTTGTAGGGAGGAAAGTCATCAATGGGGCTAGGCCAAGATCAGATATGCGTCCATCGAGGTCTCTGGTGAGCAGAATGTTTGATGATTTTATGTTACCATGTGTGAACTTTGCACCACCTTCTGAGTGAATGTGAGCAATTCCTTTTGCAGCTTCCAGTGATATCTTCACTCTTGAATCCCAGTCTAATGGAGTTCTTCCTATTCCTCTGTTGCCTGTTATCAGAGAATGTCTCATAAGAAAGTAACATTATAGGGCGAAACCCGAGGTGTTAATTTCGACATATGTGGGTTCTTTTGAGTTATGTAGCTTCTTCAAATGTATTAAATTTTCACCCATAAAGGGTCAAGTCGGTTTAGTTTTCTTTTTTCCAATCCATAACATTATTATATGATTTGCACGGGACAGTGTCACATACACGCATGCATAATATCATATTTACCCAACCAAAAATATTTATATCAAATATGCTACAAATTCTTCAAATTCTATATCTATCTATTTTATTGAATATTCTAATATAAGTTTTATGAGAAGGGTATAAATGTCTTAAATTAAAAAATGAGTATATTTGATAACCTTTGTTAGGTAAATATGATATTATGGCATCTTTCCTAGGGATGAGATAGTTGACAAACTAACTGCTAATAAAAAAGGTGCAAAGTTTTGGACAAAAAGTTTTTAGGTTCACCAAACTAGTCCCTACCGACCCTACCAAAAATTACACTTTTGACCCAAATAATCTTAATGTATTCAAACAGGTACTAAATAGTATTCTCAATGCTTACCACTTTCTTTATCACTTTGTTCTTACAAAAGTATGATTATTTTTGAGACAATGTATTTTTGAATTCCTTTTACGCCCCAGGTACTTGTATAAAAGTTCAGAACCAAATTTTACTGACCCGGCCTGACCCATTTCAATTCGTATCAAAGATCATCTGTTTTGACCCGCTACCAACTTACCTGTCCCAAAAAACTAAACCATATGTACACTTCCAGAATAAATTTTACATACCATGCAAGAGCGACGAGAGGCTGCCTATGTGCATATACTCGTAAACAAGAAGCTTTTCATCTTTGGAATGATAGTAAGCACATAAAGGCACAATGTTAGGATGCCTTCCGAGCCGCCCAACAAATTCCATATGTTGTTCAAATTCTTTCTTAGGAACCCCAACTTCCCGTATGCGTTTCACCACCACAGTTGTTTCTTCATCCAAAATAGCCTTATACGCGGTCCCATAGCTCCCTTTACCAAGAACTTCAGCTGAAGCTCTCAATAAATCTTCAAGATCAAAATTGTAAACACTTCCTTCAAAGAAAACCAGCTTGTTTTTCTCAGCTGCCTGCACCCCACTTCCAAAATCATCCGACTTCTCATTTTTCCCCGGTGCGACAGCCTGGACTTTTAATTCACCAACAGTATCTTCTTTTTTCTTTTTTGAACAACAAAAAAACAAGAATAATGCAAGTAAAAGTAAGATGGAGAAGCCTCCCACAACAATGCCCACAATAGCACCAGTGCTAAGTTTCTTTTGTTTCTTTGAGTTCACAGGCTTGGAAGGGAGATCAGAAGTCAAAGATGAACATTGACTCAAAGGGGCCCCACATAAGTAAGAATTCCCTTCGAATGAAGAAACGGGGAATTTTTGGAGGGAAACTGGAATTGAACCGTTTAGCATGTTATGACTAACGTTTAAAACCCGAAGCTTAGTGAGGTTAAGCTGGGGGATGTTTCCTGAAAATGAATTGTACTCGAGGTTTAAAGATGAGAGTCGGGTCAAGTTCTTTATTGTTTCCAAAATGTTACCAGAAAATGAGTTGAAAGAGAGGTCTAATACATTCATTTCAGGGGGTAAAGTGGGAACTTCGCCAGAGAAATTGTTGTCTTGAAGGTACAAAGATTGAAGAGAAGGAATTGATAGTATATCAGAAGGAAGTGTCCCATTTAGAAAATTGGATCTTAGGCTAAGAATTTTGAGATTATCAAGTTTTCCAATTGAGTTAAGAGGGATTTGACCAAAAAGTCCAACTCCTGGGAGATGAATGGCAATGACTCTTGTACCCTCATCATTGCATTTGATACCTACCCAAGAAGTGCAAATAGGGACTGACAAATTCCAGTTGAGTTTTCTAAGGTGTATTATTGATGAGGAAAATTTAAGGAGAGATTGTGCATCAGAGTTTAGATCAAGATCAGCAGTTGTAACATGAAACTTGTACAGTAGGAGAATGAAAGTGGCAACTGATAACAATTGAAGCTTCATAACCTTGAGCTCAGTAGCTCTAATGGAAGTCTTGATCACCTAAATGAAGATGTAAGAATAGAAATTTGCTTACATAAAAAGGGTAAAGAGTGAACAAGCTTTGCAATTTCAATAAAATGGCAAACAAGATTACAAGAACCAAAACACCATTCAAGATTATGTAAATGGGATGTTACCTTGCAAGATCTGCAAAATGGAAGTGATGAAGTGAGGAAATGAACTCAATAAAGTTTCAGACTTTGGTGGAGAACAGTCTGATTATCTTGACCTCTTCACCTTTTCCATATGGGAAAAAGCAGAGAATAATTATTTGAACCTTTTTTTTTTCATTCGAAAGTATGAGATTAAAATTTTGCAAAGAACCATTTACAAGAAATAGTAGGTCAGTTCTGGATTAAAGATCTTTTCATATATGCAATTATGTACGTGGATCAAAGATTTGTTCGCAATTTAGAAAACCATAAGTATGGTTTTAAATATCTTATGGCTTAAGTTTTGCTATAAAGGAAAATAGGAGTCAATTTCTGTTTTAACAGAGAACAAAATTATCATACAAAAAACAAAATAAAGGAGGTTAGTGACAAGGAGAATCTAACCTAAAAGAAAAAGATCAAACACTAATAAAAAGGAAAAGCAAAAGTACACTCATTTGTTCTGCAAAAAGCAAAGAAATTATTGGAAATGCATAATTTCAACCATCCATTATATTGTAAGATTAATTGACTTCATAATATTTATTTTCCTCTAATACATGAAAAGATAGATGTGGATCTATTAGGCAAGGGTAGCGGCCATTCAAACCCCCCAACTAATCTAGGCTAAACCCAAACCAACAAATATCATATTAGCCTAGTGTCATAAATTCCCCTAGCTCATTGGGACCAAAATGAAATGAAAAGAAAAGGTCGTAGCATAACCGCAAACTTACATAATTAATCATGTTCTGTTTTCTTAAACTAACTGATAAAGCTGTGATCTATGAAGTTTATATTAGAGCAGCACCAACTTTTGGGCATTAATGATCTAGAAAAAGTCATCAATTATTTTGAGGACCACCCAAACAATCAAGTACTAAAGTAAAATAATTTAGTGTTCTAATAGTTCAAAAGCATCTTAACCCATTTGGTCTGGGTAGAAATGTTATTTCATTTAACTAAGCAGGGCGACCCATCAACCCATTTAATATTAGAATAAAAAGTATATGTTTTACGATGTCACCTCATTTGACATGAATAAATATATAGATCGTGTTTGGGTTCAACAATTTAACCTGACAAACCAACAATATTGCCACCCATAAATGTGTTATTCAATTTACAAACTAAAGTACAAAATAATTTGGAGAATTAAGGGTAATGAGAAGTTAATACTGATTATAGTTATTACTTAGAAGTTAGAAACTGGCATCTGATCATCAAGGAAAATTTCATCTCACTTCTATCCTTATTTGTGCTGTGAATGTAACAATTTAGTGTCAATGGTTTTCCGACTCAAAATATAAGTAAGCCAGAAAGTAAGAGACTAATTATTGAAATTAGTTACCCAAAAGAATAAAGTTTGATTTTTCCAAAAACTAACAGCGTTAAGGAATCCATAATTAGAGGTGTTAAATGGGTCGTTGTGGGTGACAGGTTGAACCCGGCACAAACCGAAATTTTGATACTAATCTGATAATCATGTCCAACACTAACCCACATGACACAAGTTATCTCGTGGTCACAAACACACCGTTTAACCAGAAACTTGGTTTTATTATATTTTTTTCAATACTATAAACCTACAAGTTTACAGTAAAAAATTTCAAAATTAACTCGGACAACCTGCGAACCCGGGGTCAAAACAAACACAAACTTTTTAGCTAAACATGTTGACGGATTCAACCTGAAACTGACCCATTTAGACGAAACCCAAATCTGAGAATTTCATGTTAAGTCCGTGTCGTGTTTGAAACTCGCCCTCCTAAAGTTCCTTTTGTAAGAATTATTCTATTTTATCTTACTATGTAGATTTCTGTTATAAAAAGATCTGGACTTGAAACAATACATACTGTAGAGGACACAATCTAAGGACCATAAATATAGTCTTTTTATATATAATATAGAACAGAATATATACTGCACACACTACACGGAGCGAGTATTTAATAACCTTTTGTTTAGGGCAAATTTAACAAAAAATAAGACTGAAATTGACCTAGGGACAGCAATCTTAATTATATAATCCACATCAAAGGCTGTATCCAAATCCTCCAAGTGCCCTAATGTTAATAAACAAAATTACCAGACGAGAAACAAGTATTTGAATTTCCATCAATTCATGACAAAATCTCAATTAACACAAAATATCAAATAGATATGGAGATTAATAAACTAACAGAAACTATCAAACAGATATAGATGAGTAATTACCTGCAATCCAATTGATAAAATGAGCAGTAAACAGCAAATCGAAATCTCACTGACTTCAATGGCGACCAAATATCAAAATTGCAAAATGTAGAAGCTCTGTGTGTGACGAATCAATGAATGTAGCTTGTTGAATTTGAAGTTAAAATTCAAACGGTAATCTCCTGAAAGTGGTTGAAATCGCAAGTAAATCGGATTAAAAGAGATGGAGAAAACTGAATTGAATCGTGGGTCGAAAATGGCGGTGCATTAAAATGGTGTTTAATTTACTTACCGTTGGAAGAATTATGGTTCTTCGTCTTCTAATTCTTTGCACAAATAATAATAAATTTCGATCTTAAATTGTTGAAATTTCGTTCTCATGGGACCATTTAACACCGAATACTAGAATAATACTTCATTCTTGTGTTCATGTGTTTATCTTTTAACTTAAATTTATGTTTATTTTTTAAATATCTTAGTTTTTCCTTCTTCTTCTTTTTTTATTTTTTTTTTCAGATCAACTCCAGACATAGAAAAAAAAAGTGAAGTCATACATGTTTAATGGTTAGGTATTTCAATGTAGAGCATTAGTCCCAACTCTAAGTTGAATATGAATTTGTTTACGATGAGTCATAGTCTCTTCGCCCTTATGTCTTGACTAGCACTAAACCAAATATCAGGATGAAGCATTTATCAAACCTCAAAGCATGCAAGCCTTTCGCCCTAGACATGACTTGAATTCAAATGTTTAAGTATAGCTGAGGACTCTCTAAACTCATTCTTACTAGGAGGTCGTCCAAACGTTAGTCGGTGTTTCATTTCATTTTAGTTTTATTTGCGGTTGTTTTTTTTTTGTTTGACATTTTTAGGTTTGTGGATCATGTCATGGGTATGATGTAGATTGAAGAGTGATTAGGCACATAACCAAGTGGTTGATGATGTGTGATGGTTTTTGTTGAGCTTTGTGGATTTGTTTATGTGCTTTGTTGGACTTTAACAAGGGAGGTTTGTTTCTCTCTCACTAGCATTTAACAAGGGAGCTTTTCTCATCTTTTAATATTTACCCATAATTTTTAGCCATTTAGCCATATTTATCCTTTTTATTTTACTGTTACACAGTTTTTGTTATAAATATGGTTTATCTTATGTCAAGCTTGTTACTCTTTTGTATCTTTTTTTAGTAGTTTAGTAACTAAGTTACTCATATTTAGCATAGCATATTAAAAATAGAGCCTTTGCTAAAACTTGGAGATCTTTATGTCAGCACTTAGTTGAATACTATTAGTAATTTGTATGATTGTTCTTTTCTTTTCGGTTAGCCTAGTAGCAGGTTTTCTAGCGCTTTTAGCCACTTTTAATACCACTTTTATACCCTTAACCCTTGCCTTATTTCAACCCAACCAAAGTCTTCATGATTTATGCTATGGTTTATTAACTATGCGAGATTTGATTCTTTTACAAGCATATTATAATAGTATGATTCACTAGCATGGAGTGTTATACATGTGCATTACATTTATGTTTCCATTTAAACGAGTGTCTTTGAAAATTATGGATAGTGTAAAGTTTACATGTCATAATTCCTATAGCTGTATCATTGCTTGTCAATTGTCTCTATTTTATTGAGCTTGTTTAGTTCCTCTAGTAGATTTTGTGTTTCTTAGAGGTTCGAACCTTTATATGTTTATTTACTACTGGTGGTATAGTAGAGATCTTTGATGCCTTTAGGAGTGTTTATTCATCTTAATTAGCTTAAGGACGAGCAAAATTAAAGTGTGAGGATATTTGATATGAGCGTATTCATACATGATTTTTACCCGCATTTATCCCTATTTATAGCTTTTTGTTTGTAAATTCATTAGTTTCCATACTTAATTGTTGCTTCTGTGTCTTTACAGCCTGGAGCAACCAATCATAAAGACAATGAAGGAAAACTACACTTCCATGGTCGTACGTACCTTAGGAATCCCTAATACTCATGCAACACCATATCAAAATGTGTCCAACATGCATACCCATGCTTTGGTCATAAAATAAATGTGTAAAAAATATGATATATATATATATACACACACACATATATATATATACATATATATATATATATATATATATATATATATGTATGTATAAAGTGTATGTATTAGACTACCATCTTAAACTATTGGGTCCTTCATGTAACTTGTTGTATTCTAGTTGTACTTTCTTATAACTTTGTACTCTATATATTTCTCCTTCCATTCATTGTGGAGATATGGAGAGTTTACATTGATGTGAGTGTGTTAATTCTATATGGTATAAGAGCCTAAAGATCCTCACCTCCTCATATTCATCTTCCCCCCACCCTTCCCCTCCCCTCACCCGACTTTTCTACCCCTCCCTACCCTCTCGGCTCCATCCTTCTCCGTCTTCATGGCTTCCTCTTCAAATGATATTACCATCCCTCTCAACACTCTCATGCACATGATCACCATCAAACTCAACTCCACCAATTACCTCTTATGGAAAAATCAAATGCTACCTATCCTTACTTATCAAAATCTCCTGCCTCATGTTGATGGCTCATCCACTGTCCCACCTCCTCTTTTATCATCCGATAACAAAACCGTTGACAATCCCGAATACTCCGCTTGGGTCACCACTGATCAACGGACGATCATAATTCTTCATGCCTCCCTCTCCGAGAAGGGCGTCACTGTCATCGTGGGCTTACCCACGGCTCGGCAAATCTGGGTTGCCTTGGAGCATGCCTTCGTCAACTCATCCATTGATCGTGTTCACAACCTCCGTGATCAACTCCGTCTCCTTCAAAAAGGCTCCAAGTCCATCGCTGAATTTGGTCGCTCGTTCAAGTCCCTTTTTGACCAACTTGCTGTAATCGGTCACCCCGTGGATGATGCTAATCAAGTTCATTGGTTTTTATGTGGCCTCGGGTCACCATTCGAGACATTCTACACCGCCATTCGATCCACCCGACCCGCCCCGGTGTTCTCTGATCTCTTGGCACGCGCAGAAAGTCATGAAAAATTCATGCGCAATCTTCATGGATCACCGACACCTCCAGTTGCTTTCAATGTTCAAGCCACGAGGCTGTTTTCTCCTTGGGGTCGCGATGGAAGATCAACCTGTGGCTCTCACTATAACACCAATCGGGGTGGTCGCTCACGTGGTCGCCGCCCACCCACGTGTCAACTATGTCGCCAAGATGGTCACTTTGCTTCTCAATGTCTGAATTTAACTTCATATGCCTCTCATGTGTCTCCTGCAGCCAATGACGAAAGTCTTGCGAGTGCTTTTCTCTCTCAATGCCATGTTTCCTCCTCCACTCCGGATTGGTTTGTGGACTCGGGTGCAACGGACCATATGACACCCTCTTCTAGCAATGTTTCAAATCCCACTCCAACCAAAGGTAATGCCTCTGTCATCTT
>BJCM01153143.1:0-13858 GCA_018326385.1 Flaveria bidentis | reverse complement strand
GAAGACTAAGTCTGAAGACAACAGCTGAAGACAACAGCTGAAGACTAAGTCTGAAGACAACAGCTGAAGACTAAGTCTGAAGACAACAGCTGAAGACTAAGTCTGAAGACAACAGCTGAAGACTAAGTCTGAAGACAACAGCTGAAGACTAAGTCTGAAGACAACAGCTGAAGACTAAGTCTGAAGACAACAGCTGAAGACAACAGCTGAAGCCAACAGCTGAAGACTAAGTCTGAACAACAGCTGAAGACTAAGTCTGAAGACAACAGCTGAAGAAAACAGCTGAAGACAATCATCTGAAGAAAACAGCTGAAGACTATCAGCTGAAGAAAACAGCTGAAGACTATCAGCTGAAGAAAACAGCTGAAGACAATCAGCTGAAGACTAAGTCCGAAAAACAACAGCTGAAGACAACAGCGGTTGTCACAACAGCTGAAGTTCGCTGAAGAACTTTGTTGCTTCAGCCTTCATAATTCTCTACAGAATGATTATTTTATAGGGTAGAACTCTAAAAAGCTTAATAATAATTGTGCGATTGATGCGTTTCTTTTATTACTTAAAAAAGAAGGGCATTTTGGTCATTGTGTCATATAAGTCAGCTCATTGTGTCTTATACGTTTATTGTATATCATTTCATTGTGTCATATATTTTGCATCATTTTTATGTGTATTAATCATTGTGTTTTACGTTTTAGATCATTTTATATTATTCTTGTCATTGTTGTATAGATTATAATTTTTTTATCTATCATCGTGTTTTATAATTATAATGCACAATGATATATTTTCATCAATCTAATTTTCAAAATTTATAATGTCAAAAATAATACAATGTGTTATATGTGTTACTGTAATATATAAAAAAGTTTTCTTAAGTGATTAGACAAATTTATTTGGGACGGGAGAGTTGTTGCTGAAACAGGAGGGAAGTGGTAATGTAGTATTTTAATTGTGGGAATACCGTCCCATGTATAATTTGCTGAGAAAAATCAAACCTTTTGAACAAATTTGGTTTTTAATAAAATTTATAACGGTATGTCCTTTAAAAACTAAAGAAAACATGTTAATATTTTTTTAAATTAAAAAAAAAGTAGAAATACAATTATTGCAACATCGAAAAGTGGTAAGCGTTGCTCCGTCTAAGAAGTTTTAGGTTTGAGTCTAGTTTTCACTTGCTTCGGGCCTTCTAGCTTTAACTTCTTGAAGGTCACACTTGTCCAAGGGAATATACGTTTTACGTGACCAGTGTATTAGTAAAACCCTTTTAAGTGTTGGACTCTGTGACGCGAGTCTCTGATCCAAGTGGGGGCATTAAAGTGGGTTCGAAACTAATGATTCTTAGTATAACTGGTTTAGGTGAGATACCGGCCATGACATGTAAATAAATAGGTGGTCATGGGTTCAAGTCTCACTCTAAACAAAAAATACTCAAAGTTGATTAAAATAAAACCTATTATCTGAAGTAGGATCATATATTTGTCGTTAAAAAAATAAAACCATATAAGTTTTCCTACAACTAATTATCACAGCTATAGACAAAACACAAGTAGTGCTTATCTCCATGTCCAAGACTATATATTAAAACTAAACTAATATTGATATAAATATCTAAATACTAAGAGATCATTTGACCTTAATCCCTATTGTTGGTATCCATGATACAGTTATTAAGAGCATCCAAATAACATGATAAAGGCATCTAAATAACTGATCATGCTTCTATGTAAAAGACGATTTGATTTTCTCTATTTTCCCCCTTTAACGTAAACAACATTCTCCGCAACTCACCTATCCTTTCTCATCAAGATGGCCTTCATGTTGACCTTTCATAAAGCTAAAGACCATGATAATTGGAGCATTTGTATGTGTTTGATTAATAGTGCATTAATATGTTGATAATTTTTGCTCCATCAGGTCATTTTGAATAATTGGTATTTACTTAATACCAAATAAGGAATTAAAATATTCATTGATATGATACAAGTTAAAAGCTGAAAATTATTAGTAAAGATGAAAGTCCATAGCACCATAGGATAAGTGTGCTTCAGTTGTGATATTGTTGTAGTTAGTAACAAAGATTAATACTGATTGTAGGTACCAACTAAAGGTTGATAGTAATGTTTTGCCACTAATGATATAAATGTCAGTAGTAATTTGGTTGCTACTCATGGTGCTTACTAGCGATTTGATTATCAATTGATAACTTATATGACAATTATAACCGTCAATTGACATGTTGTTTAATGAACGAATGTCATGATTCATTGCATTGTTTTAACTTACATCTAATGGAATTGTTTGATTTGATCTTTGGCATGATAATCAGAAGAATTTTTGTACAATTAACACACACAAAAAGAAAAACATAATTATTTTGTATTATCTGATTAAAGATTTTGAAATGTTATCGAAATAATTTTAATCTCCAGCCTCTTAGTGAAGAAAAGGTTCTTTTTAATCTAAAGATGAAGTACATTATTCAAAAGGTTATCTGAAATGACTAATTCAAAATCACAAGATAACATATCGTTATCTTTCATCTGAAATAATAAATAATATATGCATGCTTCATCCACCATCCAACCAAATTAATTGAATTTTGAAAGCCACCATCATGAACATGATATGTTATGGAGACATGTCCCGTCTTGTTTTAATATATTACCATATGATGATGATGATATTGATGAAACATTGATGGTAAAAAGTCGAAGAAACAACTGTTTTGTTTTAAACCATTCATCTATTATGCTTTAAATTTAAACACTAGATGTTTGATGTTTTGTCTCCGTCCTTCATCATTTTATGTTTACAAATAAACTACACAATAAAAGGAGAGTTCATAATCACTAAGCCAAAATACGCATTACACTTTTTTTCCCAACAACTTGTGTTATATAATACGATCTTACTAAAGCTAAAGGTTTCTTTCTCTCGACACGAGAAATCTCAAAGCAATCTAGCTAAGCCTAGTAAAGTTATGCAAGATACGGATGGAATTGTTAAAAGTTACATCCAAGAAATAAGTGCGCGGACATATAAAATTTTATAGAAAGACCAGTCGTAGTTCTAAAATTATTGAAATTTTTTTTACTCATTTACAAAAGGTTGTAAATTTCATAATTTGTTTACGTATATGTAAACCATTAAATTATACAAAGTTGGAATTGACATTGAAGAAAATAAGACATTCATCTGATGAAACAGTACATTTACAATATCTTCCCCATATATTTAAATCTTAGTCTTTATAAAATTAGAGTTACAATTATGTTATATTCCTTTTTCTAATTTTCCTTGGTCTTGTCTCAAGATTCTCATATCATTAAAAACTACATGTGCAATTAATTTATTTTTCACCATTTCATTGTACATTTGTTAACAAGTCATAAATGCATCATGCATGATAGGGATACGTTATAAGATATTTTGGCACCATATGTGATATGTCATACATTTATGTCAATGACTTTTTGGGTATGTGGAGCCTTTCTCATCCATCAAATTATTAATATACACGTTGTATATAGTTAATGGTTTTGTCAATTTTTAAATCAACATATATTCATATCTCTAGTAATTATAATGGATGTGCAACTTATTGGTTGATGAAATGATGCAGCATGAACCATACGTTTAAAGCACGGTCATAAATGTGGTTGCACAATCTTGTCTTCTTTCAAATGGTAAAATCGGTTGTTTACCTTTAGATATATATTACAATAAGAATTATCAGTATTTTGATAAAACATTTGCTAGATTAAAAGTATCTAGAGGATAATGCTAAATGCTAATTACTTTTGGAGATGTGACTAGAGATAGAAAATAGTTTCAATGGGTTCAAATCAAATATTGAGAAGATTTGAGATCTTTTTTTCTTGGTTAATTTATAGTTTTCTTTAGCATAGAATCCAATTATGATATATTGAATTAAATAAAAGCTAATGAATTTTCAATATTGTTCGAGTAAACATAACGAACGTCCTATCTACTGTTCCAAATTATTGAAAACCAAGCCTAGATTTTTTTATATAGATTAATTTAAAAAAAAATTACTTGTTAGCATGAACTTGTGACTAGGTAATCCATACATATTCAATCAATTAGTAGCGGAACTTGAACCACATCATGAAAGGAACCAAGGAGGGGTATCTAGATATATTAGAAAATGTACAGTACTAGGCCTAAAATTTACACTATCGGATCGAAAATTAAT
Source organism: Flaveria bidentis (assembly GCA_018326385.1). Classification (NCBI taxonomy): domain Eukaryota; kingdom Viridiplantae; phylum Streptophyta; class Magnoliopsida; order Asterales; family Asteraceae; genus Flaveria; species Flaveria bidentis. The sequence goes on along the minus strand of BJCM01153143.1, from coordinate 9,642 downwards.
ACTAGTTACGAAAAAAAGCAAGCTTTGCCAATGAAACCATCAATGGGCAACAATTGACCTTGTGATCCAAAAGACGTGCCACATTGATTAATATTGATTTGGTGCCCTCTCTAATAAACCTCCCAGATGTCTCTATATGTATTTAATCTACTCTAGTTTAAATGATAAGAATCTCTATTAGATACATGTTATTAATACTAAAACACATACACGATCATAATTGTTATTCCCGCTCATTTTGACATACATAATGAATATTTGTCAGCTTGATGAATCATGATACTGTAGAACATTTGGATAATCTAAAAGTCGTGAAAATCACTATCAGATCGAAATTATTCGGTGATTCACCCGAATAAATCAATCGGATACAACTCATACGAGATCAAGAATTTGTATGTTATGATGTGTGAATTTATTGTGAACCAGAAGAAGAAGTATAATTTGAGAGAAGAAAAATGACCAACATTGATAATCTAATTCGGTTTTGGAGGAAAATAAAGGAAAAAACTGTCATTCAACAGTTTAATTAGTTTTACTTTTTGTATTTTAAATAACCATTAAAAATACGTATTTTCCACTCTAATTTCACATGCATATTTTCCACTCGACCCCAACTAGGGGCTCTGCCCCTTAGACCCCGTAAGGGGCTGCCGCCCTTTTGACTCCACTATCAAGGGCGCTGCCCCCAAACTCCTGCCAAGGGGACGCCCCCTTGGAACCCTTATTGTTTAAGGCTTCGCTCCTAAAAAGCTTTTCAATATCGAAGATCATAATACACTCAAACAAAGTGTGCACTCCGTAGGGTGTTCAAAAATATCCGAATCCGAAACCGTATTTGAAATATCCGAAAATCCGAAATCCAGATATCCGAAATTTCAGATTCGGATTCGGATTCGGATAGTGATTTTGAGAAACTTTAGATATTTCGGATATCCGGAATATCCAAAAAAAATTATAAAAATTTAAAAATATTAAATATTTAGGATATTTTTAGATATTTCGGATGTTTTAATAAAAACTCCGGATATATGAAATAAATTTTAATAAAATTTATTATTTTTTTATAAAATTTATTAAATAATACAACTTTTTTTGGATAAATTCGGATATCCGAATCCAAAATTTCGGCTATCCGAAATTTCGGATTCGGATAGTGAAATTCACTATTTAAATTTTCGGATATTCGAAAATGAACACCCCTAGCATTCCGCACCTCCTAACTTATTTGATGAATTTAATGATAAAATTAATTATTAGTTAATGTAATTACACTAGAATATCTAACATATACACATCTGATTGCATACCAAAACTCAGGATTAATTAAATTCTAATACACGACATCGTCGTAACTATAGATGTACATTGATAGCAGTTAATAAACTTAAAAAAGAAAAACTACTTTTAAGATTTTCTCAATTATCATTAAAGCAAGGTAGATGGTAAAAAAAAAAAAGAAAAAAAGCAGCGGATAGTGAGGAGTGATGTTGAGAGGGGACAAAACATACAAAGTCATAATTGTAAATTTCAAGTGGTCCACGTACTTGTTTAAAAAAAAAAAAAATCCAACAACCACACGAGACCCCTTTCTTTCATGTAACATCTTCTTATATTAATTTTGGAGATTTTTATATAGTTTCCCCTTCTAATACCTTAAAATTTTAAATTATATATTTCTTCGATGCATTAAGTTAATTACATATTTTCTTTTCTTAAAGCATATATATTACATATTTATTCATTTTATTAAAATTAACCTATCAAGTGACTATTTTATCTTGTTTTTACTAAGAGATTTTTACGTATTAATGGTTTATTATTATAATTGTTTGAATCTTTGGCAATTGTGTTTGTATTTGGAGATATAACTTGGATTACAATGATTATTTTTTTGAAATAAACTTTTGTATTTGGAGTTATAATTATATATTTTTTATTCATATAGAAAACTCAAACTTTAGGAAATATGTGTTTGATGTTCTTAAGAAATAAGAAAAGAAATATGTAAAAATTACTTAGTAAAACTATGGATATAATAACTATTCAATAACTAATTTTAATAAAATGAGTAAATACGTAATATATATTCTTTAGAAAAGAAAAATATGTAATTAAAATTTTAATTTGGGTAAATATGTAATTAAAGAGTTTAGGAAGGAAAAATATGTAAATGCCCCTTAATTTTAATATTAATAATAACAATAATAATAATAATAATAATAATAATAATAATAATAATAATAATAATAATAATAACAACAACAACAACAACAACAATGAAATGAATATAGATAGATAGAGATTGTAGTAGTCCCACAATATGCGGAGGTGACCACCTGTGACCTGCCTGTCTGCCCTCGATTCTTTTTTTTATCTACACTCGTTTATTCTCAACTTTTTAACTTTTATTGTTTTGGACACTTTGCATCTCATAATCAAAAGCTTCTTTTGACGTGTTTACACGTACGGTTTTTTAAATCTACTCTGAAAATCTGTTTATCGTTTGCTCTTGAGTGACATTAATGTCTGAATCAATTTGATGAGATAAATACCAAGTGTCAATCTAAAATCTAGCGTTAAAATTCACATAGTACTCACTCACAAGTGACATCTATACCTGCACAAGTGTCTGTAGATCAGAAGGTCATTGACCGATAATTAAATATTTCTAGAGGAACAATTAAAATACGAAAATTAGTATAGTTTATATTTTTAAGAGATGAATAATTAAAAAAATGTGATATTGGATTTCTAGAAGATAATACCATATTATGTGATATTAGTTATCTTTTAGAAGGAAGTATGAATAATAATTAATAAGATGTTTGTCTGTATTTACATGATTTTATCTTTTTAAACCGTAAAAATTTACTGGTTTTTGAAAAAAGTAATTTCATGTACTTTGTGTGGTTCTTAAATGATAATATAGTGTAGTTTAAGCAATTGTCATCTTTTTGTTGCTCTTGTTAATTGACTCAGTGGTTAGTTTAAAATATGGTGAAAAATAAACATACAAGTTTTTATTTGATTCTCTAAAGACGAAATTCAATAATTTTAATACATGATCTTTATATTGGATTTATTTTCGGTGTAGCATGATTTAAAACAATTAAACGAAAAAAATATACCCGCTAAAATACTGGGTGTCATCTTTTTGTTGGTCTTATCAGCTTTTCAAAAGCCAAATATCATGTAATTTATGTGATTCTCAAAAGGTAATATTGTGTGATTTAACCCATTTTGAGAAGAACCCATGACCACTTTGGTAAAAGCTTTTAACTAGTAGTCAAGCCTCGCGTTACGGTGAGGGGCGTAAAACCGTTGTAAGTAGCATCAATGACACACCGTTGCTAGTAACCATCAACACCAGAAAATCTCGTAAAGAAACGACGGAAAATAGATGAAAAAAAGTTTTACTATTCACATGCGTTACGGTGTGTTAATGTGCATAAATTAGACCGGAACGTAAAATACAACACGACCTTTAAACAGAAAAAAATGTAAACTCAAAAGGGTTAAACTGAGACGTAAAATGAAAAAATTATAAAAGAATAAAAGTAAATGAGATTAAAGTTGAAAGTGAAAAAATATGTTAGTGTTAAATGTAAAGGTTAAAAACTATAGAAAAATAAAATAAGGTACAATTTACAAAGCATATGATACAAAACATAATACACAACTAAGTTGATAATTAGTATTATATAAATATCTATAATCTATAACATATAATAAAATAAGGTTTTCTAAAAACACGTCTCATCATTTTATCATATAAAAAAATTATTTTCCCGAATCTTTCTCATAATAAATATCATAATGATAAAAATAATTAATTTGACTTTCCTTTATAATTAAAATACGTTAAAACACACACACATATATATATATATATATATATATTTATGTTTCCTGTCTCTCTCATATTAAATGATAATTATTATAAATAAGTAAACTAAATTATAAAATATCTAAAAATAGATGTATTAAGTGTAATAATTTTTTAATACATACTACATTATATGATATCAAACATATTTTCTTTAAATATAGAATAATAACTTATAATTCATTATGTGTTATAACTTTTAAATATTCATTATAATTATTTTAACAATGGATAATAACATCTAGAAAATAATATATTCATAAAACTAATAATTTTAATATGTTTTATATATCGCAACCATGTAATAAATGAGTTTTAACCTCGTATACGTACATAATGTAATAAAGTAATAATTGCATATCAACTCTCAAGGCTAAACAAATTGTAGATGGTGACGTTACGGGTACCGGAGTACGTACGTGTTTGGAATTGATAACGGGGCTTTGTCAACAATAAGGTGTCATTGGGTCCATGTGATTGATTTATTATTCGTTTGATGCACATCACATACATATTGTCACATACGCAATATGATTATAAATAGACAGGGTACGATCCAACCATGTGGAACACTAATGATTCTTGTCATTTAATAACAACTACTACAATCCAAAAGGAAAAACAACTTCATGTTTTATCTTATATCGTCTTCAAACTTTATAAAAAATTAAAATAAAATCAGAAGTCCATCTATGTGTGCTTAATGAGGAAGTCATATTCTTTTTATAGAAAAGAGGGGCTACAACAAAAGTTAGTAAATTATTAATCTTATGTTTTGTTATTATAAGAAACATATAGAACATATTGTATGAGTGAGATTACCATTTATGACATTTAACTTTAAATTCAGGAAATTCTTATTTGCTAAGTATAAATGGTAATAATTGAGTAAAAAAGAGAAGCACTTGCACATAGGAGTGTTAATAAACTTGGTTCAAAACCATCCAAATGCGTTATAAGAGTATTCACAACTCACTCTTCATGTTTATTCATATAATTACACTATAAATCACTATTTTTTTCTCTATTTTTATTTTATCATTACTTTTTCTCTCTTCTTCACCCAAAACCACTTAAAATATATTAAAAACATTATAGGTTTTAAACAGTGATTCCTAAAAATACAGATTGAACAGTAAATTTTCCATATCCTTCACTCACAACCATTTATAATCATACCATATAATATAGTGATTACACTTAGTTAGAAAATTTACTCATGATAATCAAGGTTCCTAAGAAGTTGGTTTTGAGGTCAATTAATAAATGTTCAAACCATATAATCTGGTATGGCTTACTGTTTTGATTAAAAAATATCCATAGAAACAAGACGGACCTGTAGTATTTTTATAAAATTATTTTCAAATATGTTTTTAGTAAGAGATATTGGATATGAATTTTTGCTACTTTGTGCGTCTAAGACATAATGTAAAATTTAAATGCTCACAACACTAACAAACAATGAAACAATCTAAACATTGCATCCTTGCGTTAGTAAATTGACTTCCTATGGAAATCACTACATTTTACAGTTTTTATTCTAGTGAATATATGAGAAAATGTTGGGTTAAGTACTTTCATCATAGTATTAAAAAATATTAATTTCGCTTTCGCCTCCGCTACGGGATATTCAAGCTATGCCCCTGTATGAAATCTTGATTTAGATTGTATAAATGTAGACACACATCTATCGTAGAATCAATATTAGTTGTTTACTTTATTTTAATGATGGCCCTTGTAAATAAATTGAAATTTGTAAAAGTTAGTAACTCAGTACTAGATATTATTGATTCTAATAAGATATCTAGATACATTTGATAGACTTATATTTTTTATTCATTAACATATATAAAATCAAAAACAAAAATATTAGTCAGTTTATAAAAACATCTTGCTAAAATGGTTGAGCCGCCACTTAAGCTTACTTTTTTTTAACGGAAAATATACGATCCTGATACGTATGATAGTTGTTATTTTAATCGTGCTCACATATCCGTTTTCCAGTCACGAACGCACCCCTAACCCCTATAGTAGGAAATTCATTGTTGAGAAAACTTTTGTAAACACATCCATAACTTTACGGATTTGGATCGTAGTTATTGTGGGATGCGTTGGAATTTAGCTTTAACTCGTGGATTGCAACAAATCAAAAGAGAGAGAGAAGATGGGCCATGGACTCTTAATTTGAGTTGGGCTAAATTAACTTCTAATGGGCCACAGCCCACACTTCAAAGTAACCGGGCTTCAAATGTACCGAAAAAAGAAGATGTAATTAAAAATTAAAATGGAATGATGGCAGAAGGTTAAGGGGACTATGTAATCGACAAATATTCGTTCGTAAAAAAAGTTTGCTTTATTCCCCTTGATAACATCAAGGGCTAGGGTTTGGTTTTGTATTTGTATTCGACACTTGAATATATAATAGAAGTGACAAATGGGTTCGTATTTATTCTTGTTTTATGTTTTGGTTGTGTTAATTAAGGTAATGCAATTAAATAATCTAGGTTATGTTTATGTAACAGGGTACATATATCCACTTGTTAAAATGTTGAAACCTAGCTTAGTTGAATGATTATTATGTTTAAGCATTTAAATGAATGTTAAGCATAAGCCTGTGATTTGTATTCATTTTGGTGTTTTGGGTACATACATCCCTAGTTAGTTTAGTTGGTGAAATCAAAATAAGATATGTGTACGTAGTCACGTAGACAATTAAATATTATTCTCACCAATTAAGTCTTGCAACTAAGTAACCGTAGTTGAAATCGGAAGTGATTACATGTTTCTCATCTGCTTGTTTCTGTCATGTTTTAGTGTGTTTCTTGCTTCTTAATTTTACTAGTGTGCTTTAGTTTAATTCAATCTCCAAAACAACTTTAACGTTTTTCTTTTATAACCAAACAATTTCAATAACACTAATCATATGCTACTTGTGAATACGACAACTACTTGCACTAGACCCTAGTTATCTATGTTATTTAAGTATTTCCACGACTTGACAACGATCATCAATAGGTTATGAGACGCAAAAAGGCCTGTTAACAAGAAGAGCGGTCAAGAATAAGAATTACTTGTTGGCTAGAGCATTTGTCTTTCAAAGCTTACCAAATCCTGACTACTTCAAGTGGCAAAATACAAGGATGCAAAAGATATGTTATGCAGTATTTAGGGGCTGAAAGATTTCAAAAGGCAAGACTACAAACTAAACTTGAAATGTGCAAGCAAACTTAGTGGAATTGTTAAAAATTTCAAAAGTCTTGGGTCAAGCTTAGAAGATGAAGTGGTGGTGAGAGCTGTTGAGTTATGATCCAAGTAAGTACGTACAAATCATAGCCTCAATAAAACAATACCCAAATTTTAAATCAACGTCTTTTGAGAAAGTGTTGGCCGATTGAAGGCATTTGCATAACTAATCCAAGTGCAAGTTGACTAAGTGAAGATCAAAGGCTATCATCGGCTAAAGTGAAGATCCAAGTGCAAGAATGATGAACATGCTTGTGAACAAAATGGATGAGAACAAGGTGTTGAAATTATGGAAAAGGTAGAGGTGGAGGGGGTTGAGGGAACTTCACTAGATATAGAAGTGACTTTAGATGCTACAAGTGTGGTACAATTGGTCAGGTTGCATACGACAGCACCAAGTGAAAGCAGGAGGAAGAAAAAGCTAATTTGATTTTAGAAGAAGAACCAACATTACTTTAATGAAGAAAATGGTCGACATCAAGATTATGGGAGTGAATATAGTTTAATGTTGATGGGTCTAGTCTAGTTATCAGGTTGGAATTGAGTCAGAAACGGGTCACATACAGGTCACCAGGAGGTTTAAGTTTAGTGTGTAAAGTTTGTCGTTTAACTTTAATTTAGTCACATGTTTTGCATTGCGTTGAGGATCATTTTAGTGTTTGTTGAGTTAAAGTTGTATGATTAGATGGTATGTTTGCTATGTTCACGTAAGTCACAAGAGCCTATTTAAATCAGGATTTGAACATTAATAAAAGTAATTGATTTGAACAGAAGAGTATTATTTTTCTTCTGTTTCGATCACTAAAGAACACTATATATAAGGCCTAGCCAACATTAATTGCACTTTAAACATGTTAGAAGCTTGTTTAAAGATATAACTATAATGAAATTTTGTTTCAAAGAAACTAAGAGAATTAAACGAGTATTAACTTGCTAAGAATTATAATATATTATTCAACTACAAGGATTATAAGTTACAAAAGTAAGATACGAAGAGATAAGAGATTAAAAGTAACTTAACTACAAACAGACAAATTATACCTAAAGTAAAGGACTTGATATACATTTGTTCTTATTGGACCACTTTTCCACAATAATCGCTTTCACCCGTCCCATTCCTATATGTGTTAGTATCTTATCAATAAGCGGAAAACAATTTGGCCTAATAACAACTGGTGTTTATATTATCAACGTGTGTAGTTTCAAGCCTTAAAACTTAAACTATATATATTTTTATATTTTAAGTGTAGGTTTGGGTAGTCTGAGTTGATAAAAATTCAATGTATCGAACACAAAGAACATAATTTTTAGAACGGGGTTAAGTTTTCAGAAAGGATTCACATAAGGGCTGGTTTGTTGATTGTTTCACAACCGGGGTCATCACCATTTATAGAGATAAACTGATAATAACTTTTATTTAGAAATAATTTAATGATAGAACTAAGTGTTATGTTACGTGACAAGAAGACATCACTTATGCTACTAGTGATGACTACAAGCACCACCAAGATATATAAAAAAGAATAATCATCTTCATTTCCAATGATGATAAGTGAGCTCATCACCACTCTATTGGCGACAATAGAGTGAAAAAAATGCGACTTTTTCTTTTAACGACAAATGTACGATAATGTTTCGAAAGATATGTATTATCTAAATTAAGTATAATTATCTGTTTATAAGCTGAGACCACACCTAAAATAACACATACTCATATTTACATATCATTGGTAAAAAAAATACGACTTATTCTAACAATGGTGGCGAGTAGCATTTAAAAAATAATAATAAACTAAAAACATTCTCAACTTATTCACCATCCTTATAAATATAATTACACTAGAAATCATTACATTTTCTCTTTATTTTTCAATTAAATAATACTTTTTATATCTTTGTCATTATTTTTTTTCTCTCATCCACTCACAACCATTTAAAATATATTAAAAGCATTATAGGGTTTTGAACAGTTTTTCCTAAAAATACAGATCGAACATTAAATTTCTCACATCCTTCGTTCACAACCAATTATAACTATATCATATAATATAACAAATACACTTATATAATTTTAAAAAACGGAAACAACACTATCAAAATTAACATTGACCAATGGGTGTGGTGTTTATCTTTATATTTGGGAAAATTACCAAATTAAACATTTGACCAAAGTAAATTACTAAAATGACCAGTCAAAATTGATTTTTTTTAAAATAAACCAATCGGTATGCGTCACGTGACATCCCTCGCTGACGTGGCGAAGGAATAGTGGAATTCCTCGCTAACTTGGCGAGGGAAAACCATAATCCCTCGCCCACGTGGCATCCCTCGAGACAATTCCCTCGCCCACGTGGCGAGGGATTATGAGTTTCCCTCGCCCGAAATTACCAAAATGCCCCTCCTCGCCCATTTTTTTTAAAAATCGCGATATTTTTAATATATATAGATATTTTAATATTTATTGTTTTTTAATACTTAAAATTTAATCTAATTTTATTTTCCCCTATATA
>BJCM01153140.1:0-11460 GCA_018326385.1 Flaveria bidentis | reverse complement strand
ACCACCACCACCACCACCGTTGTCAGAGGCGGTGGGATTGGAAGAGAGAAGCCTAACGGGGTGGGGGAAGACGACTAGACGCCCTCGGAGACAACGATGTGCTGCGGGTACTTCTGTGGCGGTACCGCAAACGTAATTTTTGTGCATTTGAGTATTATATTTACATGAACTCTGAATTGCAGAGGGAGGTAAACCAATTTAGGGAAGCTTATTTATGGCTTGTTGAGAGTGAAATTGTTCATTGTGGATATTGCCATTGTACATGTTGTTTGTCATACCCGACCCGACCCGATCCGACTCGTGTTTATCTGTTTCGTTATGCTAACTTGGTATTCCTAAAAATATTGAACCGACGGCGTGATTTAATCATGTCATACAACATTTATTCCTTCTAATCTTTGTTAGATCACCAGTGGTTGGTTTTGTTCGGTATATAACCTAAAGTGAGCAATCAATAATTCATAAATAACTTGTCATAAGTTTTTAGTTTTAGATAAGGTATCTCAGTATGCATATATCATGTGAATGTATGTTTGTATATTTGTGGGATAGAGAATCAATAATTGTACCACATGTAGATTGTCCTTTGATGGTTTGGGGACACTTTGTGTAGTTGAAAGTGAAACATGAAGAAGTGGGCTATTTTGGTAGGGATAGATGGTTACTATTCTAGTTGTGGTAGGTACTTGAGTGGTGAGTGTTGTTATTCTTGAAAAGTAAAAAAACACCTATTTTTCTGGAATGTGTGATAATATTTTTTAACAGGCTAGTTATTTTAGTAATTTAATAATACTAAGTTTGTAATAATTTATTTATGTTAAAGATTAAATATGTGTATCTTTCCTTTTAGACCATTAGGTGAAAAGATTATTGGTTGTATGACAACTTCATATGTATAGCCGTATAGGTATCTGGTATGTGTTACAATTTCATGTGTATAAATATGTGTATCTTTGGTTGTGTATATACTTTACTTGATCTTGATTTTTATTTTATTTTATAGGTGTATAGTGACATATTTAAAAAATAATAATAAGTAGCGTTTGTATCGTCGGGGCTAGTAAACACGTACTTGTGGTTGTAAATGTTGATACAACGGTGGTATTGAAATTTGTAGCTTTAAAATAAATGAACAATAAAATGTATGTGATCCAAAACCCTATTCAAATAAAAAAAGAAAAAGAAAAGTAATAAAAGATTAATGAAAAAGCAACAAACAATGAACAAGTACAATAAACCTCGTGTATTACACGAGTTGAATAAATAAAATAATTAATAATTAATAATAAAAATTTATGAATTATAAAATCATGTTTGAAGATAAAATATGATTATAATTACATATGAATAGTTATTTCAAGTAAATAAACAATAGATAGGTTATAGATAGATAGATATATACATAAATAGATAGTCTAGAAACTCATTTATTAAACGGATTATAATTAGTAATAAACACGAAAAGTTATAGTATGATATTTTAATATAAGATATGTATAAAATTATATATACGTATTTGTTCAAGAGATAAAACAATTATACTACTTTTAACTCTCGTATCTAAATAGTTTAATTTTTAAATATTTATTTAAGATTTTCTTATAAAAATTTATTGTTTATAAAAATCTTGTTTATTAAAAACTCAAGTTTCTAATTATTCTGGTTGTTTTAATAACTTTTTTTTAGAAAATTCCATATTTGTATAATTATTTTAAAAAAAGACTGATTTAAAATATTTTGTTTCAAAAAGTTCATTGTTTTAAAAAAGATATGAATTTTAATTTTTTTAATAAAATTTATTTTTAGAAACATAGTTTGATTTTTAAAAGAATGTTGATGAGAGGAAAAAAAGTATCAATTGAACAAATTAATTTTTATGAAGAGAGAGAAATTGTTTGAGTGTTTAAATTACTTTAATACATTTTTGAAGGAAAAATAAAATGAGTATGTTTAGAAGAATGACAAATGTCAAAAATATAGTTTAAGAAGATGACAAGCGGCAAAAGAAACCTTATTTTATTATATATTTTATTTATTGTTATGGGAAAAAGCCTCATGTGCAAGGAAAAGTGATACGTCACTGTTAGTCGTGTATCTCATGGTTAATTAAGTAATTTACTTTTATATGATTGTATAGATACAACACATATGAAAATGATCATTTTTGTATTTTTATATTGTTGTTTGAAAGTTTAATTTGTCTATGTTTCTAAATTCTAATTTTATATAACCAGTTAAATCAATGAGCTAATGAGTTGACTAGTTAAACAAATGAGAACGAGTTAAGTGCATGTACAATAGAAAAACGTAAATTATCTATAGAGTAAATTACAAGATTATGTTATGATTTAACACATCAAGTTCTTTAGTAAATGAATCTATGCTAAACTGCTTTAAAATATGCATTTTATAAAAGTTAGATTTTATACATTAACTGAAATTAAAGTTTTCTGTTAACTTAAGAGTAATTTGATATTTTCAAACCTAAATTACCATCGACCTTTTAATTATTAATTTATGTATTTATGTAATAATTTATATATATAATATATATGATTGTTTATACAACATACTATATATTTATTTAATATTAGTGTTATCATAACTATACAATAATACTAATAATTATTATTATTATTATACAAATATAATTTTTTAAGTATTTTATATGATTTTATATTATTTCCTTAAACGTTCGTTTATTGTAAAAAAATATTTTCTAACTAACAATATAACATGTCTGTTTAAGTAATCATTTTGTTTACGTTCATGTTTTCAATTAAACATAATGAATGGTTAGGTTTACGATTTATTACCAAAAACCGGGCGTAATTCGGCCGGCGCACCAAGTTATACGGAAGGGAATGTTAGGCTATCAAAAAGGGATAAGCATGCAAGATGGAGGTCATGAAGATGTGGATGTTAAAATGGATGTACGGGCACACAATGTTGGATTGGATTAAAAACAAGGTCTTTAGAGATAAGTTAGAAGTGACCAACATAATGAATATAATAACAGAGGGGATAGGGGTAATTTTTTCTTTAAGACCCTGGTAATAACTTCTATGAATGACATTTTACTAGATATGATTAATTGATCAAAATCCGGTAGTACATAACCGGACCGGATCACAAGGTTGGACTATATAGATTTTTAAAAATATTATATACATATATATACACACACAACTTAAATATAAACTAGGCTAGTAAATGATTTAAATCTTCCATATAGGTTTAGTGAGTTAATAACAATATTTATTAGGGATTTACGTGACTTAAACATCATGTTCACTAAGCACATCTCATCTTGTTCTTTTTAACTATGTTCTTGTGATAATGAATGTTTGTGTGTGTTTCAAGTGATGCTATTTTTTACTTCCGATTGCTGAGACTAATCCCGACCTGGGCCTTCCCCGCTTTCAGTTAAGGCCAGAAAGAATTATCCTACTTTTCTTTTTTTTTTTACTTCCTTCTGATATTGATTTATACATTTTGGACAAGCAACCTTTTCTTTTTATATAAAGACCAATAAAAAGCTCAAATCGTGAAATCAAAAGGGAACCAAACCATTAGTAACGGTTTGATTTAGTTTAGTTTAAACTTTAACGGTTTGGTTTCCTTTTCAATAGTCAAAAACCAATGCTAACGATTTGGCTCATGGTTTGACGAAAAACCAATCAAAATTGTACTGTAAACACCCCGACATCTAACATCCAACTGGTCCAGATAAGAGTCTACTGTCTACCAACTCTTGAATCAGCTCCTAATCACTTTTATATGTAAATATACTAATTAGCCAACAAGAGTACAAGATCAATAGCTATATAAGACTAAGAAACATCATATTTCGTATACGAGATATGACAAACATCTAAGTGATCTAATAACACAAGCATCACGGCTCCAGCCCCCTCGCATGATCAAACAAGAAACTGATCAGAAATAATATTTCTCACTAGCACGCCATCATCGCGTATCTTCAACTTCTTCAGAACTTCATCAACTGGCATACCTTTTAGTCTATCTATGATACTCATCCACACACTCTTGCCTTTGCCGTATAGAAAAGCGCCCAAACTTTTAACGGCTGATGGATGCCCACCACATTTAGAAACCATATACAGTGAAACCTCCTCGAAACCTTGTACAGGTTTACTTTCCCCAAACGCGTGCATGCTAAAGAATTCAGTAGCCTCTTTAGAATCTAGCATCCTGACGTTATGTATTATAACGTTATGAGCATTCAACAGATCTTGGTTTCGAGTGGTGATTATTATTCGGCTCCCTTCACCAAAACAGTTTTTGGATTTAGCTAACATCTTTAGGTGGTCCATGTGGTCTACATCATCAAGAACAATTAAAAAACTGTTTTGACACAATCTTCCTGACATCATCATTATCCCTTGTTCAAAGCTCTTTAAGATCACTTTTGATTTCAAAACATTTGAGAGAATTTTCTCTTGTAATGCTTTCAAGCCGTGCATTCTTGATTCGTCTCTAACATTTTCGACGAAGCAGCAACCTTCGAACTCGTGACTTATTTGGTCATAAACAGAAGACGCGAGTGCAGACTTACCACTACCCCACATACCGCATATTCCAATCATACAAACACCACCTGACCCAACTTTAAGAAGCGATTTAAGCTCTTGCACGCGGGTCTCTATGTCAATTAGGCCTGTGTTGGCACTTGCTTCACCACGGTCTACATTGGCGCTTGCTTTAGATTGTGTCATCATGATAAGCAATCTGTGTGAAATGTTGTCACAAACTGCTCTGATGATCATTTCCTTTTCATGCCGCCTGCACATTGCATAAACGCGATCATTAGCTCTTATTCACACGCATTTGAACAAACGAAAGAAGAAAAGTACCCTTTGCCCGCGTCCCATCCAGAATTACTAGCTGCCCACACAAGTGCTTGTCTCCAAGATTTAACTTTGTTGTTGTTGTTGTAGTTGTTGTTATGCATCACAAGCTCTTCTTTATAATAACTTGTTTTCAAATATGAGTAATCCACATCATAGAATATAGTTATAACAATCTGTCCTCTATGTATACTATTTTCCATGATGTGTGCGAGTTCATCCAAGCACCGAGAAGAAGTAGCATAATTTGGTGAGAATACAATGACGGCTATACGTGATTCTTGAAGAGCCTTAAAGTGGGATGGATGAATTGGTTCTTGTTGAGGAAGTAGTTCGTCTTCCTTGTAAGTGAAGATCTGTCGATCTTCAAGAGTCGCGTATATATGATCTACAAATGTCTTGCGGGTATCCTCTTCTCTAAAACTTATAAAGACATCGTATTTCCACGACTGAGAAGAAGCGGCAGGAGTGGATTGATTAGAAGAGGATGCCGGTAACCTGTTAAATGGTTTTGTAAATGAGGTTCCAAAAGATGTGACTTTTGCATCTTAATAAATATATGGAATGTGTAAAAGAAACTAGAATTAATATTACTGAAAGTTGTATATTACAATAGAGGGTAACCCATATGAAAAACAGAAACTAGAAACCTTAGAAACCTAATTTGCACCACAGGCTAAACACAATTAAACTTTAATAATTAACTAACTTATAATAACAAAATGCATTACTTATAAGAAAAGCAATATATATCTTTATATACAATTTGTGAGTTGGATATTTAGACATTTGCATGTTAATATATATTTTAAATGTCCTAAGGGATATTCTGATGGTAATATGTCTTCCCTCTATGTATGAGGTGGAGGGTATATATCATGCTTATATCTGGTTAATAGGAGTAAGTTAGAAGCAAATTAGGAGTCGTTCTAAAAGATAATAAATAATTTAAACATGAAGAGAAACTTAATAATCAGTTTCAGAAAGTACCCTGCAGATTGTCCTGGGAGATCATCATCATCATCTGACCATGATCTACTTGGTGCCTATGTGATGTCAAACAACCAAACAAAAGGATTCCGGAGATCAGGAAAATAAAGAGAAACGTAAACCAATACGCGGTGGCAACAACTTACCAGTTGATTGTCAAGCGCTTTCTGTAGTTGCTGGACGACCTTCTTCATTGTTGGACGTTCATTTCCGCTCATCAAACATTGGTACGCGATGCTTGAAAATGTAAGTAAGGAAGCCGTCTTTATCTGCATCTGTAAATCGGGATGAATGATCTCATCTAATGTTTTCCTTCCCCAATGTATTTTCACCAAATTTATTAAAAATTCATGCTCTTCCTTGTACTTTGGAACGCGCGTTAGCCTTCCACACAGAACTTCAAACAATACAACCCCAAAAGAGTAAATGTCAGACTTCTGTGTGAGATAACCAGTATTCAAGTAGTCTGGATCAATATATCCAATCGTCCCACAAGCGTTGGAGATAAGAAACGTGAACTGCATATTCGCAGGACCCATTCTAGACAACCCAAAGTCGGAGATTTTAGCTTTCCAGTTCTCATCCAAAAGAATATTTGAACTCTTGATATCACGGTGGAGAATTCTATGTTGATGTCCAACATCATCATGAAGGTACTTTAATCCGCGAGCAGCATCTAGGCAAATCTGAAGTCGTTGGATCCAAGTTAGATTTGTGTTGTTTATATGCTTGTCAAGACTCCCATTGCTTTCATGCTTATAAACAAGTATCTTCGTCCCAGCTTCATCGCAAAACCCGAGAAGTGAGACAATATTTTCATGTTTATAAACCGAAAGTAAAGCAATCTCCGTTCTAAATTCATGGTCTCCTTGCCCTTGCCGAGGATCCAACATCTTAACGGCGATGTTGCCATGTTTTACAGATACGCCCTTATAGACCTTCCCAAATCCACCCCTTGCAATGAGATTTTGATCCGAAAATCCGTCAGTTGCATCTGATAGTTCTTGAAGAGGAATCTGCAAGTGATTCACTTCTTCTTTATTGGAAGACATGAACTTTATATTGAAGATTTGAAGATATGTAAAACTTGAACAGAAAAACAAAAGGTTAATAGCAACTCAATGCTTATAAGAAGCTGATGATGGTTTTGAATGTTAAGAGAGAAAACACTCTTTTTTAATAGGGGGTTAGGTAACTTAAAAATGTCAACATCATTTGCTATAAACTTGCATTAAACAATTGAACGTGTTTAACACCTCATTAATCATGAATAAAATAATTTTCAACAACTTGACTTGGAAACACCTCATTATAAATACAATAGTTTTGAACTGCTTGATTTAAGAACATCTTATTCCAAAAATCCAGCAAACCCGAAAAGCCTTGAGAATACAACACGGCTGGATCAAATTTGATGTAGATTTAAATTATACTAATTATAAAAATTGCTTATGCAATATTGCACTTTATGCTTAGGGCGTTTTTAAAAAAATGATTTTTTACTTCTAACCTAAAGTTCTTTATTTTTGCAATGCAAGGTTACAAAAATTGATTTTTCCTTTTAACCTAAGATTTTTCATCTTTTGTATTTTAACCTCATAATTTTTTTCCTTTAAATTTTGGTCCCCTACACTTTTCATCTTCTGTAAATTTTCGTTTTACGTTTCGTTCTAAGTTTTGCAAGTTAACACAATACAACATGTATGCGTAATTCAACATTATTATATTTGCTTTAGGTTTCGCTCTGAATATTGTGAGCTAACACGATGTAACGTGCGTGTGTGGTTCAACATTATTACATCATTTTTTTTCCGTTTGCGTGTGTGGTCTTAGATCGACATAGTTATACTGTTCAATGTTTTATGTTTAAATCTAAAAGATTTATTATAAAAGATGAAGAGTATTGATAACTCGAATAGTTGTCTCCAATGATGATTAACAATTAACCATCAACCACTCAGAACTTTTAACCCTTAAAAATCTGTCTTAAGCACAAAAATGACATTATAAAAACCCATAATAATGAGAGATTTTTTCTAAGTAAAAACAATAAACAACCTATAATAAATACGTTGTTAAAAAACAAAGTTACTGCATTACCATTCAAATTTATTCAACATGGATATTCCAAACAATAATAAATTTCATACGAATCTGTTGCATACAAGAACAAGCTAAACTTCAAAACTTTACAAGGAGCAAAATTCAGAATGACAAAAAATTAAATACAACACAACTTACACTTGTGAAAGAACGAAACTCGAATAAAGCCAACATAAACTTTGCATGGCGTGTGCAAATCTTGGAGCCACTCGGGTTTGGGTTACAGCAACTTCTTTGCAAAAGGTTTCTCCTCCCGGTCTTTGAAGAATCAAAGAGCCTTGGTGAATGGGTCCAGGTGTGAAAGAACAAGGTGATGTCCTAAGGTCGATGATATACATATTTTGTTCTTGGGTCAACGATAAGCCCTTTACCTCCATTTACTTCTAAGTCATGCCTACATAATAAAAAAATGGTAGCACATGTAAGAGTTTCATTTAAAAAATAGTAAATTAAAAAAATAATAATAAATTTGAAGGAGAGAGATCGAGACTCAACTGGAACACGAAGTCAGGTATGGTTAGTTGCTCACGAGGAACGTATTTGAAAAGCTGAAGAAGTCGATCAACATATACAGCCTTTTTCCACACCTGTTGCCAAAAAAAGGAACTTCAGATATGCTGGAAACACATCCATGGTCACAAGATCACATAATTTTGCCATTAATAAAAAGGGTATTACAATGATTTCATGAACAATTTCATACAACATTTAAACTAGGTAAACAACAAATGTTGCAATTTCTAAAGATGCAACTAATTTCAAGCATGCTCATACGTATTACATACCATGCCATCCACTAATAGTTGCAATGCAAGTATGGCAGCCTTCAGTCCAAAGGTCGGGTGGAGGATGTATATTGCCTGTGAGTGTTACACGCATAAATGAATCAACCAACTAATAACGTTGAAAGATGGTTTAGAAACAAGATCTTTTTTTTCATCTTTACTGAATGATGTTTTAGATTATTTGCTTACATGAAGATTCCGCTGGCTTTTCCTACCAAGTATTTGCTGCAATCTTCTCATAAATCCCAGATCTGGCTGCCTGTTAAATCCAAAAATGAAATTTATGAAGTATATTCATCACTAAAATAATCCAATATATTATATGAAAAAATATCATTTAAACAATGGATTTACAGATTGAGGCGAGCTAAAGCAATAAGAACTCACACTTGTAAAGATGCGGCAGAGTGAAAGTACACAATACTGTAAGGTTTCTGGATTAAGGGCTCAAACTCCTGAAATTCAACAAATACAAGCAATGATTAATGTTTTATATGCTAAATTTATACAGCAACTGTTGACCATAGTTTCACTTCTAAAACAAAAAGGCCCAAATACTAGCAGAACATGTGCCAAGAATCATTTTTACCTTTACTACATAAAGAACAAATCTTTCAAGATCAAGACACCGAAGTAGAAAATGTGCTCCAACTACAACCATTACAGGACGACCTTCACTATCAACTCCTCCCCGATACCTGAATCATAAGTACAGCTTGTAAGCACTCAGAAAACATTAATATATAAAATACCATTAGTGTGTCAAATTCTATCAAAATTGATTTCTTTCAAAGAATCTAACTTAAATAAAATGATTTAGGAGGTTTTATGCTTTAAAAATACACTTTAGGGGATTTTCAACACATCTGACATACTTCTTTTTAGCTAAATTTTTTATTATACCCATTAGAGATTTAACAAAAACCAAATATGTACATCTATAATTTTATTCAAAAAAACAAAAAAAAAACGAACACCTTAAAATAACACACAACAGCCACTTACAGAATCTTCATTTCTGCAATTTCAGAGAGATTAAGAGAATTTGCTTTGGCCAGGTATCTAGAATGGAGTGAGTATTCCTCAGCAGCAGAAAGTGGTGGGCCCCCGAGCTCACCAAATCCCAGCATTTTTGCAAAGTTGAAGCCATTTTGGGCTCGAGCAGTTCTTTCCCATTGTTCCTGGCGCCTTTGATCAGGATCTTTTATTATGGACATGAAAGCAGGATCTAAATATGATTCCAAATATGAAGAGTTCCTGTCATCATATATCCAGATATTAGAACATAGATTATATTTCTTCATTCTTTATTATTTATGTGTGGCCACTTCATTTATTCTCACGTGAAGTAAGCTCACAATATAGAAAGGTGGGAGGTCTTTAAAAAGTTGAGTTTTAAAGGTGGGTTATCTTTATATTGTTTGATCAAAAGTTGTAACTTGTAAAAAACAGGATGCAGGAGATATAGTTTGGATATTTAAAATTGTAATAGTAAGGTAACCCCAAACATTTTTTACCGTTTGTCAATTTCCTATTTTCTAGACAACAGTTAAATTGACCATATATGACATTTTTCAAAGAAAGAAAGAGTAGACTCCTTGTAAAAATGGAAGTAAAACCCAAACAAATTAGGTTAAAAGACGGGTAATTTTTATTTTACACCTAGATAATCAGTTTCATAGTCGCTTGAATGAAATTGAGTTTTTGATCCATAATTAACTTTATAATCAGAGGCAGAATTTGTTTATTAGAACATCGTGATAGTCAAACAATCAATTCTAGAATGCAAATAAAAAAATCTCAAAAAAAGGAAGCGGCTGTAATTTTAAAGTGCTAAAAACATGAATTTTACAGGTCACTAACCGTCTAGCCAATCCTTGATCAACAGGAACATCTAATGAGGCCCGGGGAGGTTTAGGAATTGTCTTTTTCACATTCGGTAGTGGTTTTATTCTAATTTTTCTTTCATCTATAACTGTTTCACCATTTTCATCTCCAACATCAGCAGGAAGCTTAGAAATGGCAATTTCTTCCTCTTTTTTATCACGGGGGAAATAGAGTGGAAGCAGTCTGCATTTGCAAATCAGATATAAGTGCACGTATTTGCATACCATTTCAATAGAATATTTACTTGCACCCGCTCAAGCGTAAGGCAAGATGAGTGAGTGGGGCAAGGGTCAAGACAGATCAAGTTGGGTAGAGCCAGAAACATTTTTAGTTGATCATCTAAATATGAGATAACATATGTGGAGGTTACCCAAGCATTCAACTTTTATCATTGAGACCACTCATATATCGAAACTATTTTATGTGCCAACAAGTACGTATCAAGCTCCAATTATACCAATTCGGGCAAAAAAAACGCCACATGATGAAAATGCCCTTAAATTCATGAAAAGAAGAAAAATAACTTAGATAAAGTATCTGTTAACCGATATACATGCTTAGTATATATCGGTTGTATATCTTGTATATATTTGAATTATATTTTGATAGTGTTTCCTTTATTATAGAATAGTTTGTTAGGATCCTGGTTGTATATATAGACATGATTGATATCAATGGAATTCATCAAGTATTCTCAGATTTACATGGTATCAGAGCAATCTTGCTCTATACTATACCCTAACTCAGCCGCAGCCGTAGACAGCCACGGCTCCTGCCGCCGCCGCCGCAACCTGAGCACCTTCGATCCTGATCTGGTTAGTTGT
>BJCM01153135.1:0-41215 GCA_018326385.1 Flaveria bidentis | reverse complement strand
TATATATATATATATATATATATAATAACACTCGTGATAAATAGTGTCATCACCATACACTTTTGTAACATGTATTTATATATATTTTTCTCCTTTTTTTCTTTATATTTTAATTTTTTATAATTATTTTTACACATATACTGTTTTTCTGTTATAACTTTGTGCTATAATGTTTTTTTCCCATGACATGCTTTGTAGTATATATATTGTCTACGATTCAAAATAAATTTTATTCGAAATCGATACGTATTAAATATAGCATCTTTTTACATATTTTGGAAGTCAATTTAGTGTTTAATAACACTTATATAGCCGCACAACACGCATCACAACCCCCTTATTTATACACTTTAGACCAAACGTAATGGGGTGGTAAAAGGTATTATAAAACCTTAAAACGACCTTACATCTCGCCTGTGTGCATTATAGGGGCGTTTACACTATAACGCCATAACCTCTCATAAAGATTATAATTAGGTAATGATTAAGGTGCATTAAAGGGTTAACCATTAGTAATCTTTTTTGTCTAAAAGAATGATGATAAGTGGAGCATTCATAGTCAATTCCATATTTTTAATGTGAGTGTGTGCTTTATATTATGGGGGATGATTATTAGTGATTGTGTGTCTTATATGGGCGTTTACACTATAACGCCATAACCTCTCATAAAGATTATAATTAGGTAATGATTAAGGTGCATTAAAGGGTTAACCATTAGTAATCTTTTTTGTCTAAAAGAATGATGATAAGTGGAGCATTCATAGTCAATTCCATATTTTTAATGTGAGTGTGTGCTTTATATTATGGGGGATGATTATTAGTGATTGTGTGTCTTATATGGGCGTTTACACTATAACGCCATAACCTCTCATAAAGATTATAATTAGGTAATGATTAAGGTGCATTAAAGGGTTAACCATTAGTAATCTTTTTTGTCTAAAAGAATGATGATAAGTGGAGCATTCATAGTCAATTCCATATTTTTAATGTGAGTGTGTGCTTTATATTATGGGGGATGATTATTAGTGATTGTGTGTCTTATATTATGAGGGATGGTTGTTAGTGATTGTAGTGAATAAGAGAGAATATGTATGGGGTTTTTTATCATGATTCCCCATATTTGGGAAAATATGAGGAATCACGGTATAATCCCTATACATTTTTTAATATTTTAAAAGTGATTGCGAGTGAAAGAGAAAGAAAATATAATGATAAAGATATTAACAAGTATTATTTAATTGAAAAAAATAGTAAAAAAGTAGTGTTTTTTAATGTAAAAATAAAGATGGGGTTGAAAACCCCACTGTGAATACTGTTATGTGACAAAAACATTAACTATTACATATGTTTTTAGTATGCGTACTATTAGTGCGAAATTATGGTAGATCAAGTTGTGAATGCATCACAGTAGGTGAATCAAAAATGAAAGTGATAGGGTTTGGGTTTGGTTAAATGGACAGGTCAATTTCGATCTATTTAACACGTTTATTTTATTAATATTTTTTAATTAAGTTTTTATGCTATTATTTAATAAAAGTAAAAAGATAAAAGAGACACATAATATTATTTTTTGACACATTTGTATTTTTTTAGTTGTAAATTTACTATTTTAGAATGTTAATATCGTAAAAGATATATAGAAATATTTTAGGTTGAACATGTTATGCTCGTGTTAGATGACGAATAAGCATGTTGTGTGTGGATTTCTCTGTTACATGATAATTACATCAACATTGTATCCGGGTTCATATAAGATTTTCAAGCTTAACCCGTGAACCTGCAAACACAACCAATTCTCAGACCTACACATACCATCATGAACATATGCATCTTTGCGTGTACGAAATTTGTCACTAAAATATGATTGATTTCTACTGTTGCAGATGCATTTGTTGCAAAGAATCAATATATGGGTGGTGAAAAAAGAATTTTAAAGAGCTTAGAAAGTGACTTTGAGATGGTGTATGTAGCTCAATTATGTCTATCATGGGAAGCGCTCTATTATCAATACAGAAAGCTTGAAAAAATAATAACTTCATGCGCTGATGCTACTTGTACATCTGCTCCCTATGGTGCTTTATGCAGCAGTACCTTGGTAAATAAATTTCAGAGGTTTCAAATTCTACTTGAGAGGTTTATGGAGGATGAAAGATCTGAAAAGGGTAAAAGATATTGGAACTTCATACAAAAAAGGTCTTCTAGCAACAGCTTACTTCAAGTTCCTGATATTTCAGGTATAATACAAGTATTAAAAATTACACAAATAATCATTAATTTAGGAAACGGTATGTTATTGATACACACAATTTATTTTATTATTTCTATATCTTTCTATACATACATATAGATACCTGAAGAGAGATAGAGACTTTCAATAACATAAATGGGTGTTTCTATAACCCAACCCTTTAAAATGTGTCACGCCTGTAATCTCTAAAACACGTGACTTTCATATAGGTCTGTTAAATTTTTTTAATGACTATTAACTTTTTTTTAAAGTGACGATATCAAAGTTTACTTTTGGTCACATTTGTGTAACTTGCTCCTAGAGGTCTAATAAGTTAGTTCGTAGGGTTTTAAAGAGAAGCACCATTTCGAATCATTGTTTGTAGAGCTGCAAACGAACCGAACAAACACGAACAAGGTCTTATTCGTGTTTGTTCGTTAAGAAATAAACTTGTTCATGACTGTTCACGAACACTTATCGAACGCAAATGAACACAAACAAAAGCAAACGAACACAACAATTGTTCATGAACATGACGAACACAAAGAAACTCATGAACACAAACGAATTCAAATTATCGTAGATTTATTTTAAAATAAAATCTACATTTTTGTTACAAACATTACCCGAAATCAATCGAAAATAAATAAATCATTAACATAAATATAAAAAAATACTTGATATAATAGTCATAAAAATAACTAACATAAAATTAAGAATATAAACGAACATAAACGAACATATTATCGAACGTTCACAAACGAACATTAACGAACATAAACGAACACATTATTGAACGTTCACGAACATAAATGAACGAACACGGCTTGTGTTCATCTTCGTTCGTTTAACTAAACGAACAGAATTTTATTGTTCGTTCATTTACTAAACAAATGAACATAAACGAACTTCCCGCAGAACGGTTCAGAAACTGTTCACTAAACGTTCAGTTCGTTTGCAACCCTAATTGTTTGATTTATTACATATAACTTAGCGTTTTATACAGCTCAAAACGGGTTGTGTTCAAGTTGAAAGTCATTCTAAACGAATTTAAAACGTATAGCACCCACAGTAGGCTTCAAGAAACTTATGTTTTATCTATTCTTCCTAAAATTCATCTTCTTACAAAGGTAATATTTGACCTTTTTGTATTGGTACTTTTCGTATCACAACATTCTAATCTTTTTCCAAATTGAAGAGAATGAGAATATAAACAAAGGAGAGAACAAAGGCCTAGCAATCAGGGCAACTGACTTGTTGAAGACGATAGAGAAATGCATGAAGACTTTTAAGTCATTTATCGAGTTAGATGAGAAGAGACCCTGGTGGAGAGGCCGTAGTCGTGTTTCATCGAATCGTTCACCCTTAGAAGACCCACGAGACTTTAACTTTCTACATAGTCTTACACGTACACTTCGACAGGTGATCAATTTTACTCACATCAACAGAAAACCATAGTTTAAAAACAAAACTAATTTGAATTGTTTTTGTGTTTATGGTTTGCTTTTAAAGAAAGAACTGTGGATGAAAGACCTGTATGGAAAACACAGATGCTGTTTGAGAAGAAAAGTGAAAGTAATGGAAGACCTTGAGAAGAAAGAAATGATGTTCGCAATGATTGAGTTGAAGCTTGTGTCACGAGTGCTCATGATGTCTACAATATCAACGTCTCAACTCCAGTGGTGCCAACAGAAGCTCGATGCTATAGAGATCAGCCATGGGAGGATTACAAGGTTATCATGCACTGGTTCGTCGTTGTTTCCCCCTTGTTGATCGCATCTCTTTGGTCTATTTAATCAAACACCTTACTGGAATCTTTGTTCATCACAGATAAACCAATGACTTATCTCAATATTATGTATGTATAACGCACCGAATTTGAGAACAAATATGTATGAAATATGAATCACATGGTTACAGATACTCTTACAATGAATATGGAACTTGTGTTTTCCGATCAAACTGCAAAGAAGACAGACGTGAGAAAAGTTCTGCGATGCCTTTTGAGAGGCTGCCTTCTACAGCACATTGGTTATTATGTTTAATGGTCTCATTGCAGTTATATGTGGGATTGCTCGCCCGACAGACCAAATTATTTTGAAAATTGGTGCACCTTTTCTTGGAATTCATAATAATAGTATCCAAATTGGTAAATTCTTCATCCTGCAAATCATCACCCAACTTCCTCTTTACACCAGGAAAGATTTTTAAACCTGCAATAATAAAGGAGAGTGAGAGATTAGATATCATTCTACACATGATCTTAAACTGTATTGCATACCGCATTATACATTTGGTCTCATACCCATCAGTTACCCATTACTCATTAGCATTGAGTATACATCTTTTTCCATCCCTTAATTCCTCTAGGCTTAAATGCAAATGCTTACCAGGGAGAGAGTCATCTGTCGGTTGGCTTTCTGAATCACTGCAACTGCAACAAAATGTACGAGCATCCTCGGATCCATTAACCCTGTTCAACCCATTTATGTGAAGATGGGCCGGTATGAATTACATATTAGTGATCCCAAAATGGCAAAAACCAAAAGTAAAAAATAAATAAACTATAAGCATATATATAGAGGTCATACTGATACATATGCTCAACGAACTCATCAATCAGAACAGGCCAAGCTCCTGAAACAACAAATAAAGTGTAAGCTTTTAGATAAAAACCATGCGTGTAGGCGGAAGCTTTAACCCTTATTGTGATACTTGGATGTGACAAAAATACCTCAAATTTGGTTATTTTCTTACTGATAACAAGTCAATTAGATACTGTTTATTTATCTTAAAATGTCTTAAAAACATTTTAAATGTTGACCAATTTACATCACTTTACTAAAAGAAATTCAACTGTTGTTTTCTTTGGCATCATATTTAGTAATTTAACAATTGATTATTTATTATCTTATAAAAAAGGACACCAAATGTATACTAAGTTTATATCATAGTACCTTCAGGATCATATCCTTCAAGATTTTCATGTACACAGCGACTAAAAGCCAAAACTTGCCGCCAGGTGTCCTCAGAGATATTATGCCGCTGATTTTTCTGGATGTTAACTTCAAAATTTAATCAAATCCGTATGAACAAAATAACATATAAGATGTAGACCAAATTGAGGAGGATGTGAAAAAATTAACACGCTTTGCAGAATGATATATATGCAGGAGAAAATATTACATTATGAATATGCAGACATTTTTAATATAAGAAAAATATTAACATCTAACTATAAAAGTGATAGTAATTCACCTCAACAAAGATGCACCATTGGTTAAGTAGCCGAAACCTTCCAGATAAAACTAATTTCCATGCCATTATTGCCCGGCTTACAGCTAAGAGCAATTGACAAACAAATAGCAATCCAAATTAAGTTATAAACCGGACATTGTGTAGAGGGGAAGTAGCATCATATAGATCATAATCCATATTTCATGAATATTTAAACTTACTGATGTTTCGTTGGCCATTTTCTCGGCATATGAAGTAGACAAAATTATAGAATCGTGAGAACTCACATGAGTCTGCCTGCAGATTTTAAAAGATGTTTATTGCCAAATATCAAATGTGATTGTATTTCTAATAATGAGTGCATTCGTGCTTTAAGGGATATTATTAACAACAAATTGATCATATCTTACCATCAAATCAAGCCTCGACATGAGCATAGGGATTTCTTCAAGTATAGACATCCTGTTATTTGTTAACGGAGAAAAAATAGTACTCATTAATCTTAGGTCAGACTAAATTATATTATAGTACATAAGACTGATCGTAGTGGGGGCCTGATACGAGCCCTCCATCACTATCACACACCCACTACACCATTTTTCACTATCACACATTGCTAATATGTGTCTACCTACATGACAACATTTTTTATCACTATCATTACAAATGGTGTAACATCAAGAAATGTGAGCCATAAAAGTATAAAACTTATGCTAAGCTGAATCATATGCATGTAAACCATTCTAACCATCTAACCTTCGACTTCTCAACAAACATATTCAAAGTTTCTTGAATCTTTATTTAGTGAGGGACAAAGAAAATTGGTCAAACAGAAAAATACACTAATCACACAGAAACACTAACAAACTAAATGCCAAAGGCCAAAGGATATTAAATCAAAATATTTCAAATTAGCAGTCTAACATGTCCATATTACTAGTAAAACTTAATGCTAAGGGAGTTTCTATAGTAATAATACGTTTATCTCTTTTGACTTCTGATAAGGTCAAACTTAAGCAAACATACCTTTTGTCCACCTTTGACTCAACAAATTGCAGAAGCTGTGATAAAGCATCCCTATAATATTTAGCTTTCTTTGACTCACTCACAGCTCTGTAACCATCTCCTCCAAAATTCAATGCCTCTGACGTCACTTCTGCAATTAAAAAAGAAATCACCAGCAAATGACTTAAAATCATTAAACCAGCATTAACGGTAATAACAACATTCAAAAGTCAAAACCAACACTAATAACGATAAAGATGTAGCACGAAGGTGTAATTAAGTAATTATCTTGAAATTCTCTTAGATCTGAATAACCAATCAACCAAATATTACAAACTCTTGAGAAATGAAAGAAATGATGATTATTAAATGCAGAAATTACAGAAGAACAGAATAAATAGAAGGGAATTGGATTGTAATTACCGCAATAGCGGGTGTAAACGTGGAATATGTGAATCTGATCTGAAAGAGATGAAGCATCCATGGGAAGAAGGATGAGATTGTGGCTTCGGGATTCGTTTGGAAACGAAACCCTAGACCACCGATGCTACAAAGATGGACGATTGGTGGGGGTGTGATTGATGCACAAAATCAAGATTCAATAGGTGTAGTTGAGTTCTTCCCCAAATTGTTATTATTATTATTATTCGAAAGTTGTGTTCAAACGCAAATGTTTTCGATTCGATTAAATAAAAGTTCCTTCTCGGTGTTTTTCAGTTTCGTGTACGTCTAGGTGTACGTTGCTAATAATAGTAAATAATAATTATAATAATAAAAAGAAGAAGGATTTAGTATTTCTATTTAAACTCTGTAAAATTATTTATTGAGTAAAATATTATTTTAATTCTTGATTTTTTGTTAAGTTTGTCATTTCATTTCAAAATAATTTTTTATCATTTCAGTCACTATAGTTTATCAAATATTATCAGTTTCATTCACTACACTAATTTCTTTAAGATCTTCGTTAAATATGAGGGTATTTAAGTTCTTTTCAACATCCTAATTATCCAATTAAAATAAAATTAATCAATTAATATTCAATTTAAGTAAAAGAAAAATATGAAGCGACTAGTGAGACCGGGCGTTTCAATTTAAAAGCTTTGATTAATGCTAATTCATATTGTTCGATTGAGGTCTGTTGTGTGATTTTAATGAACTTTCACGTTTTGTTCGAACGTGCACCATTATTCGATTGATATATACTATTTTCAAATTTCATTTCATTGATATCTGTTGTTATCACATTCGAGCAAACATGACAATAGCAGACTTCAATCAAACAAAGCGTGACAATACCGGGGTTCATTCCCATAGTAAACCTTAATCGGATAAAAGTACACATCAAAACAAAATGTGATGGTTAACTGAAATCTCACAACAGAACTCAATCGAACAACATAAGTTAGAGTTAATCAAAACTTTAAATCGAAGCGTCCGATCTCACTAGTCGTTTTATATATTTTTTAGTTTTAATTGAATATTAATTGATTAATTTGTTTTAATTAGGGTATTGAAAAAGATTAAAATACCCTCATATTTAAGGGAGATTTTAACGGAGTTAGTGGAGTGGTTGAAAATGACAACATTTGGTAAATTATAGTAACTAAAATGGCAAACAAAATTTTTTGGATTGAAATAATAAATTCAACAAAATGTTAGGGACGAAAATGATATTTCTCTTATTTATTTATTTAAAATACGGGTTTTAAATGTAAATATATGTTTTTTTAGTATGATTGCTCTGATGATTAACAAGATTACGTAAACAGTATTTTGTGATAAAGTCGGTCATACTTATAATTATTAACGATATAAAAATACTTAAGTTTTATTGGTTGTTGAAAAGATTATTAATGTCAATTCAATTGATGAGGTTTGTTGTTTTGTTTTTAAATTTATTCTCAAAAGTCTAAAGTGGATGCGGATAGTATGTAACACGGATGAAGTTGATGCGGATATAAAAATACTTAAGTGCTCATCTATTTTCATAACGATCAAAAGCCCCATTGTTTCTGACTTTCGTTTTGTGGATCTGTATCACCCAAAATTTGGAAATCTTGGTATGGTTAGTGTTTATTGATACATGATGGGGTAGAGTTAATTTGAAAACCAAGAGAAATTAAAAAAAATTAGAATAAGTGAAGAATAAGGTAGATTACTAATTTCTATAAACTATGTAGGATTGAGTTTTTGAAAAGGTAAAAAAGTGAAGAAAAAAGGTTCTATGTTCTACCGTAAGAGTCTAAACGAGAACATTTGATTTTAACACACTGTTATGAAAAATATGTTGAGAGGATAAAGTGGTAAAAGTTGTAAGAATGGTCACATGGTAGATGTTTATGCAAATATTGTATGATTTTGACTACTTTGACTTATACAATTTTAGGAAGTTAACAAGAAACATCCAAGAACTCGAGATTGTAAATTTTGATGTTGTTGTGAGTATGGATTAGTGTTATTTCTTATGAGTTGAATGCCAAGTTCTTTCTGGGAATTTACATGTACTAACATGCAAGAAATGAGGAGGTAAGTTCACTCTTAACTTAATTAATATGCAAGAATCCAAAATTAGGAAGAAACAAGTTAATATGTGACCCACTTAGTTTGAATTACTAATGAAATGGGTCATGATCTTAATAAATTGATTAGGACAATTAAAAGACTCAAGATCTTTATAGACTGGGGATATTTGAGTTATAAACATATCAAGTAGCATGGGATGATTCGGTTTGAAACGGAATATTAAAACAAGAAACTTAAAGTTTTTGTTATAGGGAGAATACAAATACGATCTAGTCATCATGAGTACAGTGCCTCTACGATGAACTTTTAGAATTTGAAAAAATTATTTGCAATATAGTTATATAGAGAAAAGCACTTGGTGATCACTACCATTTTAATGAGACGTTATGATTGTCATCTATATTGATATTAGAAAAATGTTAATAATTAAGAAAACCTTTCACCTATGATCAAAAAGTGAAAGTGTAGCGAATTTGTTAACACACGTTGGAACCACTAGCTCTACCGCATTCGTGCATACTTTATATTCATTCATATTCATCAAGCAAACAATAAAAAAGACACAAAAAAATCTAGACATACATGAACGAACAAATACATAAGTCAACCAACAAATTATCAACAAAAAATAAAACCATAATCCTAAACAAGTTTCACCATATAAAATAAACCGATTAATAATTCAAAAATAAAGCCTACAAAATTCGACTACTTTTAACTAATTTATCAAAACGTATGCAATAACCATTTCTTAACAACCAAGTTACTAAACACTCCCAAACAACAATACAAAAGAAGACTTTTTTTCTTATTGGTTCAATTTCGAGATAATATTCTTTTATCTACCTAAAACAAATACAAAGTCGGCATGTATGTACATTCCAAGGTTATATTTTATATTTTTTTTTGAACGGCCAACGAATAATTTTTAAGTCCGGTCACCCGGGTAAACCCAATGGCGAAAGGCCACCCACGCCCGCGAACACAGACAGCCCTAGTGACCCGGCTCGCCCATCATTCCAAGGGAAACCCACCATCAAAAGGCTCATTATGGTAAAACCCTTGGCCCACTAGGAGCATATTGCACCTAGTGAGACTCCAACCTATGACCTTCACTTTGGAAAGTCATAGGATGACTCCTCCTAAACCAGTTGATCTAAAACTCATTGACATTATATTTTATACTTCACTCGTAAACGCTAGAAGCTAATAGTAGAGTTTCGTAGCTTCCTTCCACAGATATTAAATTAATAACATGCCGTCAACGGTCAACCTTCGAAGGGATATCCCAAACACTTATAAATTATAGTAAATGTTTTCGGAACCTGATTGAAAGGAATTTATTTGTTTGTTGGTCAGATCGGATATAATAGTCAGATAAAATTATAATTATTTTATAAATATATATGTAAAAATACTATAAAAATAAAATATAAATATATATGTAAAAAATACTATAAAAGTAATATATATATATATATATATATATGTGAAAAACTGGTCCGGTCCGACCACCAATTCAATACCAAAACGGTTTTAAGCATTGAACCGGACCGGATTAGAATCCAGTTTCCGGTTCAACTAGTCAAACGAGCCGGTCCGATTCGGTTTTCAAAACAATGCTTATAATAATAGAGGGGCTATTGTACAAAGGGTGTGAATATTAAGACACCCAAAAATTATTAATTAACATCTTAAATCTCTATATGGGTCGTATAGTCTCATATATGTCGTATAGGGATCGTATAGGTTTATACGAAACGTATAACTCATCTGATAGCTTCCAGAATTTTTCTTATCAATTAGTGTCAAATTTTGTTATACATATCGTATAACTCTATATGTGTCGTATAGGGGGTCGTATAACCCTATATGAGGCATATAACTTTCTGACAACACCCAAGTTTTTCTCGTTTTTAATGTATTCGACGATATAAACCGCGTATAGAAGGGTATTGATTTATCTGGGTGTCCATACATCAAAAACACTTGTCTACAAATTATACAGTCATACCGTGTGCCGTGTTATGACGTAAGGAATGACTGCCGTCGGAATAACACCCAACTTCCAGAAGCTTCCGATCATCATCTTCTCCATAAATACACCTCACAACACCTCAATCCCCTTCACTTTTCATCACACCTTCATCAGCACTCAATCAACACGATGTCATCTCCTCCGCCACCGGAAATCGATACTTTCATCCGCAATTTCATCAGATCTCACGCCGGAGCGATCATCGCCGCCGCTCCTCCGTCACAACACCACGACGTCGAACCACAGCCACTGATCTTCACCGTTTACGCGAATCTCATCGGAGCCCTAGGTAAAGAGGGAGCACCGCCGGCGTCGAAATCGGCAATCGAGGCGTTGCCGACGGTGGCGGTGACGGAGGAGGATGATTGTGCGATCTGTCTGACGGAGTACGGCGTCGCCGGAGATGCGACAGAGCTGCCGTGTAAGCACAGGTTTCATTCGGATTGTGTGGTGAAGTGGTTGGGGATCCATGGATCGTGTCCGGTGTGTAGGTACGAGATGCCGGTGGATGAGGAGGCGGAGAAGCGGCGGAGAGACGGTGGTGTGGGGTGGCAGGTGGTGATTACGGTGACGAGCGGTGGTGGTCCGGCGGGGGAAGTGGGTCGGGGCGGGGCGGGGTTGGAGGGGGGAAATGGGCAGTGGGTTGAGGATATGGATATTGATGTAAATGATGTGGATGTGGGTAGTAGTGGGAATTGGGATCAGCATAACAGCATGGAGGATTTAGATTAGTTTTTTCTTAAAGGCGAACTGTATGTATGATGTATAGTTAGGTTTGATTAATTGATTGGTTTTAGTTAAAGTTTAATTTGATTTATTTAACAAAATGGACGCCCCATATTCGTCTGATAAATCAATTTTGCATTCATTGTCATCGACTCTCGTTCGATCATTTTGAAAGATCATCGAGATCCGGTTCTAATTCTACTAAAGATCCGATGCCGACTCATCGATACGTTTTTTGCGGGTTGTACGTTTGATTTGCTACACGAGTTTATATGATGAATAAAAGTGCAACACTTGTATAATAGGTTGATTGACTTTACATTTTTTAATATTTTAGAGATCAATGCAAAGATTACATAAAAATTTAAATTAACTTTTTTAAGTATAAATATGTAATTTTATCAACCTAAAGAGACCATGTATGCGAGCTCTATTTAAAATATGTTATATGGCTACCGATAACCCTAAATTATGCATATACTCAAATGCTTAGAAAAAGAATTATGTTTATCTTAAAAACACAATTAAAACATTTCTATATAGACATTCGTTTTTGTTTTCACTTTTTAGGAAAATAAAACGATGAAAACCCGAAAATTAGAATCTCAAAACTTCTTTTTAAACTCAAAATGTCTTGATATAACGCTTTAACAAATCGGTTTGTTAAATTATTTTGGTTGATATACTCAATCTAATTCAATAGTCTGATTTTGTTCAAGTCTTCTGGTTTATTTGGTCGAGATGACATGCACAAAGAGCACCAAGCAAAAGATTCAACAAGAATACCAACAAACTTCAACCAAACATTTACAAAATCTCTTATTAGATTTTCAAGTATTTTCTTTTAGGATGAACCGACACACACTAAATCTAAACCACTTGTGTACGACCAAACTTAAACTTACAATCTTTTATTACAACACACATCAGTATCAAAAGACCAAATATTTTTTGATATATTTTTAAATATTTGTAGGTAACAAACTTTATCATGACATTTATTATTATTAACTTTTAGAGATTATTAATATTAGAACCATGAAGACATAAGCATGGTTGCACAAGTATCAAATCACAAGAGTCACAATACCATCAGAATGTTTACTTTTTAGTTTTGTCTACGGTTCCTTAGGGTGGCCAGTATGTTCTCTAGGCGTCGGGTTCCATCGGGCTGGAGTTGCGACTTGTAATTCTGGCTCCCGAACCCGATGATGAACCCGTGGATGTTTAACTTTGCCAACGGTTGGGTTTTTTTTTTTCAAAAAATATATATTAGGTTAATTTAGTGCAAGAAATATGGTGCCTAATAGCAAATGCTTCAAAAAAACGTGTCATTTCCACCCTTATGATTCGACTTGGAGATGACCAGTATTTTGTTGTCGCCTCAAATTCATCAACTTCAACTTCTGTGATAAATTCATTTTCTTTGGATTTCAATCTTTAGCAAGATCCATTTACAAATCAAATTCCTTCATATTTCAATTTATTTGACAATATTGTGTGGCAACAATCATATTCAGCTCAATCCATGAACTGAATTGGAGCTACAGTAATGTCCATTCTGATTCGATCACCACATCTCACTGCAATTTTTCAAGACCCTATTAATCTCCTCCGGTACTTAGCCGGAACAAAAAACCTCAAGATCGGAAAAACAGTTCATGCTCATTTGATTGTGTCTAATCAATACTTTGGAGACCGTGTACTAAAGATAAACTCTTTGATCAATCTTTACTCAAAATGTGCAGAATTGGAGTATGCCCACCAAGTGTTTGATGAAATGCCCGAACGAAATGTGGTTTCTTGGAGTGCGTTACTCGCGGGGTATTTCCAAAAAGGGATGGATTTTGAAGTTCTCAGATTGTTTAAATCAATGGTTTTGCGGGGTTTTGATTCGTGCCAGCCAAATGAGTATGTATTTGCAACGGTGCTTTCGTCTTGTTCGAATGTTGGGTGCCTTTCATCAGGCAGACAATGTCATGGATACGTGTTGAAATCTGGGTTGGTGTTCCATCAGTATGTGAAGAATGCGCTTGTACGCCTGTACTCCGTGTTGTCAGATGTTGTAGGGGCTATGGAGCTTTTGGTTTCGGTCCCTGCATCGGATACGTGCACTTATAACCTGATATTAAGTGGGCTTGTTGAGAATGGTTACTTAAATGAAGCATCAGATATCCTTAGGAGAATGTGTGCTGAGCATTTGGTATGGAACAAAGCTACCTATATTTGTAGTTTCGGGCTTTGTGCTCGCCTTAAAGATTTGAGCTTGGGGCGT
Source organism: Flaveria bidentis (assembly GCA_018326385.1). NCBI lineage: Eukaryota > Viridiplantae > Streptophyta > Magnoliopsida > Asterales > Asteraceae > Flaveria > Flaveria bidentis. Next base: position 27,184 of record BJCM01153135.1, on the reverse strand, counting down.
CAAATTCACAACCAGCTTCTAAAGAGTGATGTTGATTTTGATGTGTTTGTATGTAGTGCAGTTATTGACATGTATGGGAAATGTAAAGATGTTTCTAGTGCCAGAAAGATTTTTGACAGATCAGAAGATCGAAATGTGGTTTCATGGACAGCAATGTTGTCTGCTTACTCACAACATGGGTTCTTTGAGGAATCGTTAAAGTTATTTTGTAATATGCAATGCGAGGAAATTACTCCAAATGAGTCTACATTTTCGGTACTGTTGAATGCAAGTGCTGGATTATCATCACTAGGATACGGGTATTCACTGCATGCACTTGCAGAGAAAAAAGGATTCAAGGGTCAGAAGAATGTTGGAAATTCTTTAATCAATATGTACTCAAAGACAGGTGACATTGAAGCTGCTAATGATGTATTTTTAGGTATGACTAATCGTGATATTATGACGTGGAATACTATTATATGTGGATACTCACATCATGGTCTTGGTAACAAGTCATTGGCTTTGTTTAAAGAAATGTTGAAAACAGATGAAAGTCCTAATCATGTGACTTTTGTTGGTGTTCTTACTGCTTGTGGACATTTGGGAAAAGTTGACTTAGGATTTTACTTCTTTAACGAGTTAATGAAACAGAAGGGTATTGAACCTGGTTTGGAGCACTATACCTGCATTGTTGGACTTTTAAGCAAGGCGGGCCGACTAAATGAAGCTAAAGAATTCATGCTTACAACGCCAGTTAAATGGGACGCTGTTGCATGGCGTACTTTGCTGAATGCTTGTAATATTCATAGAAGCTATACTTTGGGTGCCCATATTGGGGACATAATCTTGAACTTGGACCCTAACGATGTGGGAACATATACCCTTTTGTCTAATATGCTTGCCAAGGCTAATAAGTGGGATGGAGTTACAAAAGTTCGTGAATTAATGAAGAAACGGAAGATAAAGAAAGAGCCTGGATTGAGTTGGTTGGAGATTAAGAATCAAACACATGTGTTTGTTTCAGATGATAATGGACATCCAGAATTTGTTGAGATTCATGAAAAGTTGAAGGAGTTGTTTGGTAAGATAAAAGCACTTGGTTATGTGCCAGATACTAGTAATGTGTTGCATGATGTTGAAGATGAACAGAAGGAAGATTATGTTGGTTATCATAGTGAAAAGCTTGCAGTAGCATATGCCATATTGAGGACACATAAAGACGCACCAATTCGTATTATAAAAAATTTGAGGATATGTGATGATTGTCATTTTACTATGAAACTCATTTCCAAAGTCACAAATCGGGTGATACATGTAAGAGATGCTAACCGTTTCCATTGTTTCCGAGATGGAAGTTGCTCCTGTGAAGATTATTGGTGACTTCTGACCAATTATCACTTCTTGGTATGTGCTGCCTATTGCACAAATGGTTACATCAAGTGCAGTGGGCCTATGTGAAGATTCTTGGTGACTTGTGATCAATAATCAGTTCTCGGTATGTAATGCCTACTGCTAATGGTTGATCAGATCAATACATATATTCAAGTTTAAAAATTGGACATCAAGTTGTAGTGGGCCTACCTGAGCGGATCCGTTTTGACATGTGCTAAATACAACCTGTTCAACCCAAACCTGTTTTGACCTATCATCCAACCCGTCTCATCTCACCAGATCTCAAATTTTGGGCCTGGTAAGTTCTAATACAAAGTTTTATTTTCTGTGGTAAACCCTTAGTGGGTCTAGTTTATATGTTTCTCACTTGCTGTGTGTTTCTTTTGTAATTAAAATAGCTTGTATAGTTTATACCTATGGTGTTCTCAAATAGGATTTTAGAAATTGATAGCCTTCATTACAATTTATGTCTTTCCAAAAGAATAATTCATTATTATTTAAAATATAAATAAGTACAGGAAAAACCAAAAATATGAATTCAAGTCAATTGACTGTGCCTTCCATAAACTTAATAAACTCATCAAAATCTATTCTACCATCACTGTTATCATCAAACACTTCAATCATCTTCTTGCATTCATCAATGGCTGCTTTATCTTTTAACCCCAAAGCAGATAGAACTCTCTGCAACTCCCTTGCATCAATAAACCCATCTTTATTCTCATCAAACACATCAAAAGCTTCCCTTACTTCATCCAATCTTGGTTGCTCTTCTTCAAACATGCTCAAAAGATCTTCAGAATTTAAACTTTTTGGAAAGCTTTCACCTTTATAATTGCAAAAAATTCCCAAATTCTCCATCACCATTTGCATTTCATCTCCTTGTATAATTCGCTCTTTAAACGAAGGTAATCTTTTCGACAGTTTGATTTCTGGGTTCTTCTTTTCATCATGAATCTTGGATTCATCCAAGAATTGGGAGAAGATGATCATGTTAAGCATTATCTGGGAAAAGAGGTATTGGAAGAACTCAGGTATCATGAAACTCATGATTATTGGTTATTGATTATCTTTGTATTGTGAATGAAAGTAAAGATTATGGATGCTGCTCAAGGAAGAGAAACTTGTGAGTTTGAATAAGTGGTAATGGCTTTTTATAAGAATTATGTTTGTGCGTGTATGAAGGTGTGTGCATGTGTGGGGTCTTGTGGTCAATAGCGTTTGGAACATGATTGGAAAAAAATTGGTGTTTGAAGTAGAATTTCAGAGGAAGTTTCCTGGTTATGGGGAAAATTTACATATAACAAAATATTTTCATTTGATGATTTAACAACAAGAATGTATAAATATGTCCATAGTGTAAGGATATAATTATATAAAACATAATATTTTTAATAACTTTTTTCTAGTCCAGGTTAATTGCACTTAGGCCGTTCGCGGATGGTCGTGGTTAAAGACAGAATACTAGTAAAAACTGGATGATTGACTCAAGCTCGTGCCGTAAACTCACTCAAGGTTTTGTTTGCTAACTTCAAATTTATGGTTATTTAATCATAAATTTTCTTGGATTTTTTTTGCTTTAGAAACAAATCATTGTTTACAAAGAAAAAAAAACTATTGGAACAACATATTATTAAGTAATTCTTGTTTGGTCTCCCTCTTACTGATAGTGACCGTTGGGCAAGAGTCTTGATCATGGTCAAAATATTCTTAAACCATGCGTACGTCGAGGGTTTTCTATATGTATATATTAAAATGTGAACACCATTACAAAGTTAGTACCCCGAACAAATCAAGTCAATTAGTTTGAAATATGACAACATATATGTTTTGTTCTATTTATTTATGTTTTCTTCTATTTATTTTTGTGACTTAGAGCATTCACAACTCATTTTCTATTATTCTGTGATTGCATTCTTTATATTATAAAAAATGGTTATTAGTTGTTGTAAGTGGAGGATAAAAAACATGTTACTATTCATCTTTATATTTGGTAAAACATTGTTCATCTCTATTAATTTTTTAATATTTGTTGGAAGTGGTTGCGAGTGGATAAAAGAGAAAATATAATGATAAAAGTATAAAAAAATATAATTTTATTGAAAAAAATAAAAAATAGTGATTTCTAGTGTAATTATAAAGATGGAGATGGAGAGTGGGTTGTGAATGCTCTTAGCGATACCTAAATGGAGTTATATTAGTAAAACATAAGACTAAAGTTGATACGCCCTCCTTTCGAGTGATATTGAACTACATTTCATGTTTCTTTTTTTGTTGGTAATGTTTAACACGCGAGATATAATATATACTTAGATTTAGAATCGAAGTCGAACCGCACAAGATTAAGTTAGAGGTCAAACCATATGCAACCATAGTATTTGTTGAGAAGACAATCATAAATTTAATTTAGGTTGTTTGATTATAATGCCAGCTAGTAACGACAATTAGTAGAATAAAGTGTAAAAAAATGTTTTCACTTTTTGTAAGAATGTAAAAGTGTGCTAACTTTGGTTAGCTAAAATATAGAATAATAGCTAATATGTAAATATTTTGTCCTGAAAACAAGCACATTATTAATGTATTTAGGGAAATATATATTGTTGGACAACATATTGACATATTATGCCTTAGCAATTAATAAGAAAGAAATGCTATCAAAATTTTCGATCGACATGACATAATAATATTATATGCTTAATTGTCTAATAGGTGACCTCATTACCTTTAATAGGTAACTAGCAACCTATAATTGCCGATTAACATCATTAAAATTTAATCATTGATTTTAGTTTCAAAACCTTAAAATATTTTCAAATATATTCAAGTGTTAAAATATTTTCAAATATATATGAATATTTTCAAATATATTCAAGTGTTATTGATATTCTTGAACTACCAGTCTACCACCACCCATTGTCTAATACTTACACCGAATCACCGTATACCGCTTAAAATTTGCAAATTGGGTTGGTGGGTCGTAACAAATGAGTTAATTGGGTTGTAAACGGATTGATAAATCCTGGTTCAACTAAAGTTTAACTAAGCATTTTAAATTGATTAATACAAAACAACATGTTTAATTAAACATGTCAACTCAAACAACACATGTTTGTTAAATAAGCAATATTATAAATATATAAGGTAAGGTTATAGTAAAACACTTCTTATTCTAAATAGGATAAAAAGATACAATAAGACGCAATATACAATGATAAGTAATTAGGAGTAATAAGACATAATGACGAGCAATAAAGACACAATGAGAGTCAAGAACAACACAATGAGCTAGAAACACAAAAGTTATTAAACGTATAAGCTAAAAACTTACAAATTAAACCCTAAAAGGTTACATTGTGGAGTTCAAGGAGTCGATTCCAACACCACTGTGATAAGTTCAATCGTAGTTCATTTGACTTGTTTTATGAGCTGGTAAAAAAACTTTATAGCTTTTTTAGACTAAAAACCCTTTTTACTAAACGTTATACAAATATATAATATGTAAATCTTAATTACTAAATATATAACATTGTATTTATACAAACCTTGTAATACACAAGATTTATAACTTTGTTGATTAATACATGTATAAGTGGTTAATAGAAGTAGACTAAAAGATATTTTAAAAGTATACACGTGTATATATGTATTCAATGACTCATTAACAAACACATATAGGAATACATCCATTCATATCTAGTTCATATACGCTTATCTCATAATCATGTAAACACCTTCGTTCTCAACAATTCGTTAACTTAATGATTTAAAGGCCGTGAAGTAACTATATGACTAAAAGCAAGATACTTGTGTAATGAAATATAGATCATCTCTACTCATTTTAAGAGCGATCTAATATACTACTAATTTTATAGTATTGTCCAACGTATGACTTTAAACTTTTAAGCTTTTAACGGAGAAGCTATTATAAACACATAATAACCATAAAAAACATGTAACAAAAAAAAGATGACCACTTGCTAATAGCTAAAACTGCTTTAACTTGATTTAATGTGTTAAAACCATCAAATGTTCATTTTTTTGTACCGGATTTTTAAGACTCTTTGAATCAAGTTTCCCGATTTAAATCTTTCATTCCGGATTGTACACCAAACAATACTAAAGCTATGTCACTTACACAAGGCTATATTAAAGACAATAATAGGTAATAATCAAAACTATCACCTATTATTCGATAATAATTCATACTGTTGATTTAATCGATAATAATCCCAACTTTTATTATTATTACCAACAATAATACCAATAGCATAATTATCATATATTCACACTCAATTTGTACTTATTTTAGGCTCGATTTAGCTTGTATGTTTTTTTCTATTTCGTTTATAAACATTATTGTGAACAAAATTGAGTTGAAGTCAAACGTAAATTTTTAATAATTATGTTACTGAAATTGTTGTTGGTAATAAAAATAAAAGTTGAGATTTTTACCGGACAAATTAATAGTATGAATTATTATCGGCCAATGAGTAATAGTTTTGATTATTTAAATCCAATTTACGTAAATATAAATATTAATAAGCAATGATAGTGATTCATTTTTAAAGTCTGCTAAATGCAAGCATATCATAAATAAGTGGTCAATGTTACTATATATAGTGCAGACAAATTGTTTGTTATCAAGAACTCATTTTGTTGGTTTCAAAACTTATGGCATGTTAGTTAATGTAATTCTTTGTATCATGTTCCCTCATCTACTTACTAATCAAATATCTCTTAATTTATTAATGTGATCATGTGCATTGTATACTCATGTGACTAATCATAAATTGTAGTTTGGATTCATAATTTTGCAATATTTACTATAAATATAACATTAATCATCTTGACATTATATTAACCATGCATCACTTGGAAAATTGCAAACAAAACGCATAATTGATTTAATCAAACCTGACTTAAATTTCTTGTATGCATTTAGTTATTGAAACACAAACAGATTCCATTTAAAGAATTGCTTTTTCTTGGTTCAATGCAAAGTTAGGAAAAAAAGTTTAAAAAACATTCGGTAGATGAAAGTATGGAATTAAGATTCATTAAAGGAACTGAAATTAATTTCACTAGAAGTGCATGCGGTGTTTGGTTAGTAAATTCGTAAATACAATAGAATGCATCATGTCAACAACGAGCCAATAATCATGCATTATCCCCTCACCTTCATTAACTCCTCATTTTAGCACTAACAGGAAAAAAGTCATTAATTATATGTGAATTCGTCAAAAATATCATAATTAACAATTCGATTAGGGTTTATGAGAAAAATCAAAATTTTAGTGTTCTTAGTTAGGTGTGTAGAAATCTTCCTCCCTAAACTCCTTTTTCTCGTGTTAGGATATAATAGTTCGTTAGATTAGATTGTACTTCAGAAATTAAAAACCAAGTTAATAATATAAACATAACACACAACAAAATGTACTACAAAGTTCATTGAAAAGATGTTTCTTCTTTAAGGTTTAGTGTTCAATTTTGATCGCTAAAAGGAGAATTTAAGAATCTATAAGTTACATTTAACGTGTTCACTTTATTTTGTTGTTATCTTTAAATCGGTCATACCATTTCTTTTATCTTGTGTTTGCTTTTAAATTCTAATGTTAGATTAAAATGATCATTTTTCAAAAGCAAACTGAAATATCTAATAACAGATAGTCTAAATGATGTAAAGTGTGACAAACCCTATACACAAGGGACATCTGATGAATTTAATAAAGATTAAGAACTTCACAGGTAAGTGATTCATATATAAAAGACGTAAAATGTAATTCACACCATATTTTTATTTCATATAGAAAGAATAAGGCAAATTTGATTTTTAATCCAAGAAGAAAATAACCGATATTGACAATTTAACCAATGACACAAGGTCAATCCATTAACATAATCATTAAATACTTACATTTCATTTACACTTAGATTACTTTAAATTACTAGATTTCACTCAAAAATTTGATTATGTATGCGAAATTGAGTGAAGATAAAAAAAAAGTTTTGTTTTGTTTTGATGTAATGTTGAGAGGTTGAGTTCAAAAGTTAAGTTGATGTGTAGCATTTTTTATAATGTTTGAATTGTGTCTTAAGTTGAGGGGTGTAATTGTCAAGTTGTAATAGGTGCAGGGTTGATAGTGTTCATTCTTAATTGTTAGTTTGTTAGAAGGGTCGTTATATACAAGCTTCGGAAGAATGGTTAGTTCTTCCGAAGCCTGAGGGAAACAGAGAGTGAGATTGAAATCAATTATTGATTCAATCTTCAATCAGTTTGTATTCAATTCATTGTGTTTTCTAGTGAATGTTTTTCATGTTCTTTTGATTGTGGTTGTATTGATTCTTGGATTTCCGCTAACAATTGGTATCAGAGCCCTAATCGGAGCTCGGAAGAAGGTGAGTGTTTGAATTCAACCGCAATTGAAGAATGGTGACAGGTGCGAAGTTCGACATTGAGAAATTTGATGGAAAGAATGATTTTAGTCTATGGAGGGTAAAGATGCGGGCACTGTTAGTTCACCAAGGCATTGCGGATTCGCTTGCCCCGCCGGAACTATTGGAAGGCATCTCGGAAAGAGAGAAAAAGGAATTGCAGGATAAGTAGAAGGATGCACAAGAAAAGGCACATAGTGCGATAATCTTGAGTCTTGGGGAAGACACTAGAAGATCACATAGATGAGTTCAATAAGATCATACTTGATCTTGAAAATATTGAGGTGGAGGTTGATGATGAAGATAGGGCGATAATCTTCTTATCATCACTTCCTCAGTCCTACGAACATTTCGTAGACACCTTGATGTTCGGAAGGGAGAGTCTGTCAATGGATGAAGTGACAACGACTATGAACTCAAAGGAATTGCAGAAAAAGGGAGAAGTAAAGGAAGACATTGGTGATGGTCTAACAGTAAGAGGAAGGCCAGATCAAAGATCTAAGTCAAGAAGCAGTGGATCAAGATCAAAGTCTAGAGTTAAAAGGAGATGTTTCGTTTGCAATTCAGATAAACATCTTAAAAGAGAGTGTCCTGAATGGAAGAAGAGGAAGTATGAGTACTCTAAGGCTAAGAGCAATCCTCATAGTTCTCCTGAGGGGTCAATTGATGGATATGAGAGCTCAGATGTCTTAATGGTGTCTCATGGTCAGGATAATGATCAGGACTGGATTTTAGACTCTGGTTGTTCTTATCATATGACACCCAACAATCAATTCTTCAGTTCACTTAAAATGGAAAGGCAAGGGGTGGTTCAGTTAGGAGACAACAGGCCATGTCACATAGAAGGCATTGGCACAGTTTCCCTAAGATTGCATAATGAAACTGTGTTATACCTTGATGAAGTCAGATATATTCTGGATTTGAAAAGGAATTTAATCTCTTTAGGGGTGTTTGAAAGAGATGGTTATCATGTAAACCTGAAAAATAGGAAAGCCAAGGTAGTGAAAGGTTCTATGGTCATACTATCAGGCTCTAGGAGCAATAACAACACATATGTGCTGGATGGATGTGTTGAAAAAGATAGTGCTAATGTGGCTGCAAGAGAAAGAATGGACTCAGACATGCAGTGGCATATCAGACTAGGGCATATGAGTAGTCGAGGTATGCTAGAACTCAAGAAACAAGAGGTGATTCAAGGTCTTGGTAAGTGTGAGTTGATGAGTTGTGAGAACTGCATACTGGGAAAGTTAAAGAAGGTCAAGTTTGCTAAAGGAGTACACAGGTCACAAGGTGTACTTGATTATGTCCATTCAGACCTATGGGGTCCTGCCAAACATGTGTCATTGGGAGAGGCTTCTTACTTTCTATCAATCATTGATGATTACTCTCGAAGGGCGTGGGTGTAAATACTCAGACACAAGTCTGAAGCATTTGAGAGGTTCAAAAGAATGGAAAGTTCTGGTTGAAACTCAAACTGACAGGAAGGTTAAGAAGTTGAGGACAGACAATGGCCTAGAGTTTTGTAGTGGTGAGTTTAATCAGTATTGTAAGTGTAATGGCATTGCTAGACACTTAACAATACCTGGTACACCACAACAAAATGGTCTAGTAGAGAGAATGAATAGAACTCTGCTAGACAAGGTGAGATGTATGTTGATTCAGGATTGCCAAAGAGTTTTTGGGCTGAGGCTGTTAAGACAACAGCTTACTTGGTGAATAGATCACCTTCATCAGCTATAGACATGAAGGTGCCTCTAGAAAGGTGGTTTGGTAGACTAGTGAATTATGACAACCTTAGAGTTTTTGGGTGTTTAGCCTATTCACATATAGATCAGGGTAAGCTTGAACCAAGGGCTCAAAAATGTATCATGATTGGATACCCTAAAGGAGTGAAAGGGTATAGATTATGGAGAATGAGAAGTGGGAGCCCAAAGGTAATTGTGAGCAGGAATGTTGTGTTTCAGGAGGAGGTTATGTACAAGGATGTACTGTCTGGCTCAGATACTAGTGAAGGAGACAACTCAGCCAGAGGAAGTGTTCAAATTGAGGTGGAGTGCATTGATGGCAGTACTATGAGTAAAGAAAGTATCAGAGATAGCCAAACTGATCAAGAAGGCAGTACTGAAGTCCCTGAGAGTAGTTCCAGTAGAAGTGTTGCTAGTAATAGACCAAGGAGACAGATTGTTCCACCTAAGAGATATAGGGAAGATATTTCTGCATTTGTGTTTAATGCTGCAGAAATAGAAAGTTCATTTGAACCAATGACTTTCACTGAAGCAGTTAATGCTGCTGAAAGTGAGAAGTGGATTGCTGCAATGAAAGATGAAATGGATTCATTATATAATAACCAGACCTGGGAGTTGGTTGACAAACCAGAGGGTGTGAAGTTGGTTGATTGTAAATGGTTGTACAAAATCAAGGAAGGATTACCAGGACATGAACCTAGGTACAAAGCAAGGCTGGTAGCAAAGGGCTTTACCCAAAAGGCTGGTATAGACTATAATGAGGTGTTTTCTCCTGTGGTCAAGCATACTTCTATAAGGGTGATTCTATCTCTAACAGCTGCCTATGATCTTGAGTTGGAGCAGTTAGATGTAAAGATTGCTTTCTTGCATGGTAATCTGGATGAGAAAATTTACATGAAGCAGCCTCGGGGGTTTGAGGTTCCTGGTCAGCAGGAGAGAGTCTATTTGTTAAAGAGATCACTTTATGGTTTAAAGCAATCTCCAAGGCAATGGTACTTGATGTTTGACAATTATATTGTATCTCAAGGGTTTATCAGGAGTGAGTATGATACTTGTGTGTATCATAAATCTTATAAAGGTCATAGTAGTGTGTATCTACTTTTGTATGTTGATGACATGCTGGTTGCATGTAAAGATAAGGCCTTGATTGATGAGACTAAAGAAATGTTGAAGGCTGAGTTTGATATGAAGGAGTTGGGAGAGGCTAAGAAGATTTTGGGAATGGAAATTCAGAGAGACAGGGGTGCTGGTTTGATTAAGCTGTCTCAAACATCTTATCTAATAAAAGTGTTGAGTTCATTTTATATGAATGACTCTAAGCCAGTGGTGACTCCTTTAGCCTGTCATCTTAAGTTGTCAAACAAGGATTGTCCTAATACTGATGAAGAGCAAGCTTACATGAGAATTGCCTTACTCAAGTGCTGTGGGTAGTTTAATGTATTTGATGCTGTGTACTAGGCCTGATATTGGTTTTGCAGTAAGTTTAGTCAGCAGATACTTAAGCAATCCAGGTAAAAGGCATTGGGAAGGGGTGAAGTGGATTCTGAGATATTTGAACGACACTAGAAATGTTGGTATTGTGTTTGGTAATCACAGGGTTTCTAGTTCAGTTGTTCATGGATTTGTTGACTCAGATTTTGCAAATGACTGTGCTAAAGGAAGGTCAATTACAGGATATATTTTCATGGTGCTTGGTGGTGTTGTAAGTTGGAGAGCTTCTTTGCAAAAGGTGGTTGCTTTGTCTACTACTGAATCAGAGTTTATGGCTTTAACAGAAGCTGTCAAGGAGGCTATTTGGCTGAAAGGTTTTATTGATGAGCTTGGTATTGATGTTGATAAAGCACTAGTTCAGTGTGATAATCTTGGTGCTATGCAGCTTGCAAAGCATCAGGTGTTTCATGAAAGATCAAAACATATCAATGTTAGGCTGCATTGGATTCGAGATGTTTTATTCAAAGGGGAGGTTCTTGTTGAGTATGTGGATACTAAGGAGAATGCTGCTGATATGCTTACTAAGAGTGTGTCAGGTTCAAAGTTGCAGCTGTGCAAGCAAATTATTCATGTTACTTGATTGGTTTGGTTCAGTATTTGGTTTTTGACTCAAAGGTGGAGTTTGTTGAGAGGTTGAGTTCAAAAGTTAAGTTGATGTGTAGTATTTTTGATAATGTTTGAATTGTGTCTTAAGTTGAGGGGTGTAATTGTCAAGTTGTAATAGGTGCAGGGTTGATAGTGTTCATTCTTAATTGTTAGTTTGTTAGAAGGTTAGTTCAATCAGTTTGTTCTTCCGAAGCCTGAGGGAAACAGAGAGTGAGATTGAAATCAATTCTTGATTCAATCTTCAATCAGTTTGTATTCAATCATTGTGTTTTCTAGTGAATGTTCTTCATGTTCTTTTGATTGTGGTTGTATTGATTCTTGGATTTCTGCTAACATGTAACAACTTAAAGGTTGAATGATTATAAAGAAGGTACCATTAGCACAACACCAATAAAACATTGGAGGCATGATTAGTCAATTCTCTAAGATAATATAAAATTAAAATGAATGATCAATGACATAAATAGTAATTCATCCCGCTACATATTCATATTCATGTCAGGCAAAATTTTCATCAGTTTTGATTGGAGTATACCTATAAATTCAAACATATGATAATATCCACATAAACAAGCAATTTGTTGAAAGCTAATTGTAGATTCATCTTAACCTATACATAATCTATACATGTTGAAAATTATCATGTTCATATTCTTTAATAACAACAATAAAGTGATTGTTCTAAATCAAACCCGATATAACTAATAATTAAACTAGACACATAATATACCGTTACAAGTTCAACCATCAACCACTTTTTTTAACAGAAATATATAAAAACTTTAGCATAAAAACAAAAAATAAAAATAATCCCATAATTTTAGTTTAAAAAAATCCTAGATATTCAAAAATAGAAATTGGATAAATTTTATTATTACTAAATATATTCACTAAAAATAAAAGGCAAAAAGCTTGAAACAAAACAACCTCAACTTGTCTATACTCAAAACAGAAAAAGAAAAACAGAGAAGACAACCCAACCCATGTAAGCCACTTGTCTTTCTCCCCCATAAACCCTATTTATAGCTTCTTCATTTCATTCTCATTTATGTTCCTCCATAAATATTTCAAACAATACTTCAAAACAAATCAAAAGAATTTCTTGATTTTGATTTGTTACTGAATGGAAACCAATTTCAATACCTTTGATCATGATCATGAACAACCAATGGAACTGCCTCCGGGCTTTCGATTTCATCCCACTGATGATGAACTTATAATTCACTACTTGTATCGAAAGGTTTGTGACGATTCGTTTGTCAGTCGAGCGATTGGCGACGTTGTGTTGAACAGATTCGAGCCCTGGGATCTTCCATGTAAGTATTGTGAATCATGATCATGAATTATGCTCTGTTTTCTTTTTGAAAGTTTTGTTGGTTGATTGCTGATTTTGAAATTGTGGCTGTGATTGAATTGAAGTGAGGGCGAAAACGGGGGAGAAAGAGTGGTATTTCTTTTGTGTTAGAGATAGGAAGTACCCGACGGGTTTGAGGACGAATAGAGCGACTGAAATGGGGTATTGGAAAGCTACAGGGAAGGATAAAGAGATTTATAAGGCGAAAACGCTTGTCGGGATGAAGAAGACGCTTGTGTTTTATAAAGGGAGAGCTCCGAGAGGCGAAAAGACGAATTGGGTCATGCATGAATTTAGATTAGATGGTGAATTGGCCATGGGGGATGTTTCTAAATCTGCAAAGGTACCATTTTGATATGTTTTTGCTTCATTTTGATGAACTTTGCTCTGTTGTTACAGTAAATGTGCTTGTTTTTTTAAATGATTTTTGCTCTGTTTATACACTGATTTTTCTCTCTTTTGATGATTCTTGCTCTGTTTTTACACCAATTTTGCTCACTTTTGATGATTCTTGTTCTGTTTTTACACTAATTTTGCTCTGTTTTGATGATTCTTCCTCTGTTTCTCCACTGATTTTGCTCACTTTTTATGATTATTGCTCTGTTTTTACTCAGACTTTGCATCGCTTTGACGATTCTTTCTCTGTTATTACACTTATTTTGCTCACTTTTTATGTTTCTTGCTCTGTTTTTGACTCTATTTGGCTTATTCTTGATCTAAATCTACAGGGTGAATGGGTGATAAGTAAGGTTTTTGAAAAGAATAGTGAGGGGAAGAAGATTCAAATTTCGGGTCGTTCAAACATGAATCATGATGAGTATGAAAATGAGGTTAATTTCGATTCTTCAAATTTGCCTCCATTAATGGACATCTCAAGCTCCAAAACAGAAACAATCTTTGATGCTATTCAAGAACAGAAACCTAAAAATGAAGACTTTAATCAAGGTTTCAACATATCTCTTGAGTTCATGCCATCAATGAACAAAGTTCCCTCATGGTTTCCACACACCAAAGCGGTTCAAAACAACAAACACTATCATGACCCTTCGGTTCTCAGATTCTTGACCGATAATAATAATCGCTTGAACAATCCACAAAACCAGAAAATTGAATTGAAGAATGATCAAGATTACACTATGGATGGTGGACCAATGGATATTGATTGTCTTTGGAGTTATTGAGCTTAATAGAAACAGGGGAATTGAGTGATTTAAACTTATTGTTACTAGTTTATGTTCGTAGATGATTTCCTTTATTATTGCACTGTTGCTCTATTCTAATTATTTGAAGGAAATTATGGGATTAGAACATGTAAATTCTGAAGTTGATGATAAATTTTCTATATATATTTTCTGGTTTGGTAAAGTTATTTGTTGGAAAGATAATTGTATTTCCTTTTAGAGTTGCAATCAACAGTTCTTATCATATGTAACATTTTATTTCTTTTGAAGAAAATCATTGTTATATCTAATCATATATTGACAATCATAATTGTTTAGTAGTGTATAAGAAAGATTTGAAAAGAAAAAAAAAGTTATGATAGAAAGTTTACTAAAGACCGAAAATAATGATATGAAAACAAGTTGAACACACAAGTTGAACACATGTCAACAATAAGTTATATTTACTTTTTAGTATGTATAAAAAAGAAATCTAGAAATGATATTCAATAATATCTCATATACAAGAAAACATGAACAATAAGTATCTCTTTTTAGATTCTATACTTCCTTTTCTTTCTTTTAAATAAACCATTTTAACTCTAACTCTTTCCATCCCATTAATCACATAAATTTTTTGAAACCAAATATTTTTTCAAAATATAAATTATTTGCTTAAAAAATGTATAAATTTCAACATTTTATGAACTAAATTTCATCTATCATGTTATAAGTAATTTTGATGATGTTAATACACGATAAAGTCATTTATGATATGAAAAGATAACACATCAATATTCACAATACGCACACACAAAGATAAGACAGAACAATTATCAATAACGGTGACAATTAGATTGCAACAACTCAAAAAGATAAAGGCAAGACAAGTGTAAGTGAAACGTCTTGCCTTCCTTAGATATATCTCTAAACCATTATAACCCTAGGATTCAAACCTTTGTTTATATGTACGGTTTTGTTTTAAATCATTTGCAATAATTGGTTAATGAATGTGATTCTGTGCGAGTTTGTGAGATGGGTGGTGGCAAGGTGGTTTTAGTGCCATTAAGGTTATTAGTATAATAATTGGATTTTCCTAGATTAAACGAAAATTTTAAATATGCATTGATACGAGTTTGGAGGTGTGAAATACAGACTCGATCAAAACTATTTTGATTTGAGCAGAAAGGAATCTTGGTAGTTTGAAGTGACGGAGCCCCTAGACCAAAAAGGGTTACAGGGGGGCAACACTCCAAACAAGATCCAAAGGGTAAAAACTCTAGCTATGATAATGCTAAATAGTTCAATAAATCAGTTGTAAGTTGTTATTGTTACATCTTTTCATATAGAGATGTAAAGGTCTGCAATATTTTATACAGAGATGTAAAGGTTTGCAATAATTCAACCTTTATACAATTACTCAATTGATTTGATTTTGATAGACCCGTCCAATAACAAAGTTTACAGAAATTCACACTCGTATTTTGAAAATTACTTTCTATCTTATTCCAAAATAGGAAAACCTTATATACTTATGAAATAAATTAACTTGAAAGACAAATTTATATACACTTCATAAAGTTATCAATGATAAGTTCAAAAACACTACGAACACATCTATGTCAAATAAAATTAGAGTTAAATTAATCAAGATTATCATTAGAAAATTAACAGACTTGTTAAACTCCATTTTTGGGAATATTTGTGTGACAAATTTCAGAAATATGGCCCTTCTTCGTAATTTTGCATGCCTAATCACCAAATTCATAATTAGCTATAACAACAAAGTCCAATTTGTGTAAACTTAATGATAACTTTATCAATTCAAAATAGTTTAAAATATGATGTGTCGACATATTATGTGGTGCTTGGTTTAAAAAATCAAATTTGTTAGGAGAAAGACTTATTGGTTACACATTAAGAAGGTCTATCTTAAACAAATCCTAAGTTAATCAAATTAAAAAACCGTTAGGTAATTAAAGTCCATTACATTTTTGAACGGCGATATTTATCATGTACGTGAGGATGATATTTGTTCTAATGATTAATTTAACCTGTAAATCACGTGAGGATGATATTTATATGATGATTGTAGTTATGTAATGAAGCTTAATATAATTATATCATGTGACTTTGTGAAAAAAATGTTTAACATATTTTAATTGTTTTAAACTAGTACTAAAACCGTGTGCACTTTAGAATACAATTTACAATGACAACTCGATTTGGAAATAATCAATATCAAAACATTGAAAAATATAAACAGGATGATGAAAAACTTAAAGTTTTATAATTTAAAAGTTGTAAACTAATATTAATACAAATGTGCATCCATCTTTTATAAGATAGGGATAAAATGACATAGTTCACAAGTTTTGCTAATTGTTATTATGCTAACATTAATAATTGATATCATGTGGCTTTATAACCACCTTGAACAAACATGCATAACGACATAATATTACATAATATTATCTCATTTTAGAAGTTTAATCTTTTGTATAAGAAAAGATCACCGTGCAAAAGGATTATCAACAAAAACAACCTATAAGTTAACGGTAAACTATCATGAACCATCCTAAATTTAATACAAGATGTCTACAAAAAGAAAAAGAGAACAATTAAATAAAAATTGATTGCAAATGCTTGAAAAAGTATCAATGGTGATTACAAAAACTTAATTAGTTATTGGAGGTGCTAAAAGATGTTTTGCCCGGTGATAGCAAGGTGTTGAAGTGTCACTCAAAGTGACGAAGGTTTAAGTCCTATCATGAACGTATAGTATAGATTTAATACATTGGGATTGGAACTTGAAATCAAAATTAGTAAACTCGAGTTTGCTAGCTTTACAATCATAGTTACAAATATCAAAAAGTATCAATTTCATATTTCATAAGTTATTTTAAAGTAGATGAGCTGTCATAAAAAGATGAAACAAAATCTAATGTAGTTATAACTCACAACCTTTTGTACGAACAAGTTCACTTTCACAAGATAACAAGAAAAACAAGCTAGTTCATGTAGGTCATGATAACAAGTTAACTTTCAAAACATAACAAGTTCATAAAATCTAGTGTAGTTGTGTAAATGATGATCGTCTAATCACAAGATAATAATAGAGGCATATTTTGTATAAAAGTGGAGGTATGAAGTATCCCTGTTTATATATTTTATTGTCTTATTATCATAATTACAAGTTTAAGTTCAAACTCTTTAGGATTTTAAAAAGAAAAACGATAGTGATATATTGTTGCATCATCATTCATCATGGTGCTTCATACCATCTCTGAGTTAAGGTTTTGATTGGTGTTTCTTCCGTTGTGGTCGTATTTATAAAGCCTCATCCAAAGAAATTACACACGTGATAAAGAAATATAACAAACAAATATGTTAAGATATTTCTATTATTTAAATTAACAAGATAAGATAAGATAAATAAATAAATAAATAAATAAATATATGTTTGTTTATTAATAAACACGTGACACTCCAACTATTGTTACTATAGATATGTCAAGAACGCGTATAATAACAACATCGTTCAAGTCACGAAGTGGGGTTTGTTGTATGTTTAATATTTATATTTACCAATTAATAAGTTATATTTTATGGTTTAGGTATGCAATGATCAACTTCATATATTCAATTGCGATCAAATTATTAAACTTTTGATTGATGGATGGTGACTCGTGAAAACATATCACGTTTTTATATTTTTATTTCATTTTTATTACATATGTATCATGACACATTACTATTGAGTGATCAACTTAGTATAGTGTTTAATGAAGTATAAAAGAGTTCAGGACTCTAATTACAAATTAACATTTTATTTTAGTGATCAAAGACTATCTTTATCCCGAAATAGCTGTGAGTCGAGGTGGAAGAGAGTGGAGGGTATGATGGTTAAGTGAGGTGGAAGCTAGAGAGATGATGAGAGCCGACTATATGATAAAGCATGCCTATGAAGAGGAGAGTCGCGGATCAAACGAGAGGGCAGCATGCGATCTTGAAGCGTATCGCTATGTCTTTGAAATAAGGTTGACATACAAAAATATATAAAAAAACAAACCATAATCATATTCAGAGAAAGTATGTGATTACAATCTTAAAGTCCAATAATTTCACTAAAGAAAAAGCCTCCATAATTATAACTAAAAATACAATCGAGTATGACTATGAAACTAATAAGTGGTATGAAATTAGGATTAAAGCTATTTAGCGATAGTAATAAAAATAAATACAATAAGAGAAAGAAAATAATAAAAAAACTATTTTGGATAAGTGAATTAGAGTCGCTTCTATCATGTTTAAGATGATGAATCAATATCATTAAAGACAACAAATTGCTAAGAGAATTATCGTGAAACCTTAACAAATCTCAAATATCAACAAAATGATTTGGGCGTGATCGTGGATGAAAGGAGAGATTTCCATTTACATATGCTTAAGTGGATACAATTCAACATGTATGATTTTTTAGGAAGTTTCCACCCGGATAAACAAATATAAATTCATGAGTTTTTCAAGTGTAACACAAATAATATTGACATAAAAGTCGGATATTACTGGAGCTACAACGACAATGGCTATGAGTGTTGGGTTGGGAGCAGAATGTCTGAGATAGTAACTAGAATGTAATACATATAATAGTTAACTAAAAGATATCTTAGTATAAGAATAAACTAAATTACATATAAAAATCTTATTACGATTAAGATTATATACATTCTCATCTACAACTCTAGATAGCAAAGCAAAAGATCAACACACTCTAAAACTTCGGTTTCAAGAGGTTCGAACTTTTGAATTTCATGACTTAGAAAACCACCTTCATCTACCTATATTAATTATTTACCTACGTGACAAGCCGTGTGAAGTGTATGGTAGATGACCACAAATCTTTAGCCTGTCCCACTTATTAACAATGACAAATACCAATTCTAAGTATAAAATATGGGTGACAAAAGGTATTATAGTTTCACGATATGTTCGTGTACTTTAATTATCTTACGTGTATTCTTTTCTCTATAATTATATATAATACTAATTACTATGTGATTTGTGCATTACAAAGATTGTACTTAAGCCTTAATGGGTTGTACTAACTTTTGTTTTTGTTTTTTTTCTTCTTATTTTTAACCTCATTACTTTTACATCTTTTACAACTTAATCCCTATAATTTTTCACTTTCAACTTTGGCTCCCTATACTTTTTATCTTTTATAAATTTTTCGTTTTACGTTTCGGTTTAAATTTCGAGTTAATACGTTGCAATGTGCGCGTATCACTTAATATTTTTACGCCTATTTTTTTCCGTTTGATGGCCCCTTCACAACGCGCAATTCGCATATCGACTTAATTATTGTCTTTAATGTTTTAAACTTCACGTGCAGTGCTCAACATTTTTATGTTTACTTTTCGTTCGGTTTTATTTTTCATGTTTTATTTCTTTTATTATACGAGTTTTTCCGGTCTTGGTGGTCGCTAGCGATAATGTGAAGTTGATGCTACTTGATATAGTTTTATACTCCGGCTACAATGCGGAGGCTTAATACTAGTTATAGTACTTATTTTTACTTTGGAGGGTGGTCATAGAAAGAATTTAAAAAAAAATATTTTCTGATGTGAGAAAAGTTTATTGTTCAATCCTCGAAAAAATGTACATAGTTAGTTTTGGGTATTTGCTTCTTCACTTTTAAACAACCATGTATGTTTTCCCGAATGTTAAACATCACGAATGTGTCACATAAGGATCACAAATGTGGATTTCATAAAAATAAACGTAATTGTTTTACAATCTAAAAACGTAATTGTTTTATAATTTGAAGACAAAGCGAGTGGTTGTGACGTTATCAAATGTCCCCAATCACGGTTGATTGCTTACCTCACGTCATGTGGACCCGACCCAAAACCTTGGACAAAGCCACGTGGCCCTTGCATTATGGTGTTTACTAGTTATCCACGTGGCAAGCCTTATAATCATGTTGCATTGTCGTGATGTTTGAGGATTTTACTTTTATGTATGGGTGATCAATAGGGGGATAAAAGTATAAAACTGAATTGTATAATTAGATCATTTAGATTAGATTGTGTGTTTAGGTAAAACTCTCTTGGTTGTTACGTGAACAAGAAAAACAAAATGACTATGATTTTATAAGATCACAAACAATTAATTAGTAAGTTGACACGAATCGTGTATTTAGATATGACTAAAATGGTAAAATATGTTTACAAAATACTTCTAGTATTATTATTTAGATAGGATAATATGGTTATAAACTTATAATATATTACATCATAATCTATATTAGTAATTTAATAATTTTAGTGTCATGTATTACTTTTGATTTTTCCGCTGATAAAACTCTTTTAACCTATTTTAATGGAAATAATTAAAGTAAATTATCTTTATGATTCAAAGATTCTTATATTTTTTTGCGAAAAACGAAACAAAAGAAGGTGTTAATGTGTTAATAATTAATAAACGTGCCAATTACGATATATCCATTCATTATGTTAAATATAATTAAATAAACAAACTAAATGGAACATTACATTTTCTTCTTATAATTTTTTTTTCACTTTTAACTTCTATTAAATAACTACATTAATTACTAATTATATTATTAACTTTTTTAGATTAAAAATATTATTTTAGTGAATTAAGAAAGAAATATTTTTATTAATGTTATTACTAAAGAAAATTTTTTTATAAAATAAGAAACTTTTCCAAAACATCAAACTTTTTAAAAAATAAAAAATATTTTAAAAATAGTGTTTTAAACAGTAAATTTGTTATATTTTAAAAATAATTAAAACTGGAGTAAGGAAATTTTTGAAAATGATATTTTTCATAAAATGTTTTTTTAACAAAATGTTTAACTTTTTGAAAAATAACAAAAAGAAATTAAAAATAAAATAATAAAAAGCTGATATTATTGTTTTATTACATATAGTACCCACACACAATTTTAACCGTATCCTATCTTGAAATATCATTTTATAATTAATAAATTTTATTATATATAATAATTTATATATTTAATTCGTGCATTACTCGAGTTTACTAAGGCTAATGTATCATATTATAATATAATAATACACCATAAATATGATATCTTATACATTTATTAATCCTAGCGCCAAATATGTATTATAAATATATATGCTATTATCTTCTGCTTCCTATGATCATATTTCTTTCAACAAAAAAAGGGGAAAGCTCTAAGAACCAAAAGCCGCTATGGTTGAGCTCAAAAGTCCATATGCCTTTATCCTATGCTTAATGTATATTACATTGCTCAATGGTCTTCATAGTAAGTTTTATCATTTTAATTCATTTTTTGTGTGTAAATGTGTTCACACAAAAACACACATATATAATAATATACAATTGCGTGGAATGAAGTGTGATTAGATTTTGTATTTTTAGCTCTCTTATAAACAACATAATTAGATATTGTTAACATAAACGTAGGTGCACGAGTTGCAAATGACGGCATGAAATACGAAGATAGTGTTGTAAAGGTACGAGATGAAAAGATGGGATGGCTTATTTGCAATGCATATAATGTTAATCCAGGAATAAAGTGGTGTTGTTGTAAAGATCAAAAAGATTGCTTCAACACTATAGATTTGTGTATAAAATTTTGCACAACCTCCCGTCATGTGTGTGATTATTCAAATTATCATGAATAATCATTGGGCAATGTGCTTTTACGAGTCTCATTTTATTGAAATTATTCTCTCTTTTGAATTTGTGTAATATGTTTTAAATAGTGGTTTACTTAAGAGTTTAAATAAAAATTCCCACCATATTGTGACAATGACATGGTGTGTCATATGTGTCACTATCTAATTATTATCTTGTTACATGCTTAAACGAATTATTTTCTTTCATATATAATAATCATTTATGAATATTTACTTTCTTTCTTTTTTTCACTATAAATACTTTTATGAGTTCATTATTCACGTCTGTCGGATGTTCACTCCGGTATATCAAATATACGTCCACCTTGAATCTTTTAATCTTTTTATGATTCTATGTATTTCTTTTCATGATGCCAGATAAAGAATTCACATTTTACTACTAGTTTTGAAGTAAAAAATTATTCACAAAACAACAATGCAAGAATAACACCGTAACAAGAGTGTTTATCTTCACACCCAAGATAAATCACTGACCACTGTGAAAGGCAACAAACAGTGTATCTTAACGTACGTTTTGAATAGCCAACCTTTTTGAATTTCTGAGGATAAACAAAGCTATTTTTATCGTTTGAGGCTTCACGGGCAATGTTGTCTCCTTCATGTTGGCGTGCCCGCCTCTCTCGATCTCCTCTCCCTTTACACGGGTGTCACTCTCTAACAAACCATTTAAATTCAGGCATCAGTTAAGTTTTTAGAAAACTTGCTAGTTTGACATTTTGATTCGATATTTGGTCTCTCTAGGATAATATGGATTATATATTCCTCTTAATTAATTTGCTTTGTGTTTGGAACACTTGGCATGTAATAAACCTTATTGATGATGTACTCTAATTGTCAAGCCTCTTAAACTACCAATCAAGAGTAGATATTATTATCATTTTGACTAATTTATAATGCATCGTTGTTAATATATGCATTTTTAGTTTATTCACTGTAGTAATTGTTTGACGTTTGATTGTTAACCATATCTTATTGTAATGTATTGATTGACATATGAGCAAGCCATATATATTTTGTATTGTATTGATGAGTTATCCACACCCTAACTCACACTATTGGTGTATTTGGGAAAATATGTTAGATGTATCATGTTTGTATTGAATTGAATTGAATATAATTAAATTGGATCAAATCAAAGTGAATGAATTGAATCGAATCTAAGGCTTTGGATTGAACTGAACGAATGGAACTGAATCGAAATTTAAACTTTTTTTTAAAGGAGTATGGTATAAATTTAATGCATAATTACATCATATAACAATGTTTAGATTTTCCAGATTACAAATCCTCAAGAAAAACTAATACCCGAGTCTCGAGACACTACCAAGTTTTGGGCCCTAAACATGTGGGCTTTGTACCTGGCCCAAATCAGTTTTATCACCGTCGAATAACACATTGAAGATCCAATGAGAAAGCGTCTTTTGAATTGCTTGTACTTCCTCTTGCCCATCTATGGAAATGAGTGTGCGGGTGTTTAATAGTTTAATTTTCGTTTTATTCATTAACAAAGTCAACCAAATAAGAAAATATTTGTACCTGAAAGTTGAATTTACAATTCATATATGGTTGGTAACCGAATCGATGTTATAAGGTGTAGGGTAAACCAACCCTGCCGTTTTTGTTTGTTATTTTTCTTTCAAGTTAACCATATATCTTCATTTTTGACTATCTTTTTATACGGAGTTGTATGACGCCCTAGATCAAGTATGTAAAGATTGACCGCTTGTATTTGATAGGTTTTGGGGTTAAACAAAAATAAAAGTAAATGGCTAGGGACTTAAAGTGCCAATGAGCTAAATATTCTGAAGTTAAATCCAGGGGTGGTAAGTGAAAGTTTTGTAAGCATATAACCTTCATTCATTCATATATATATGTATATATATATACGCCCCTCAAACCCTACAATCGGCCAAACCCTCTTCATAATCCGCTCTTTTGCCGTCAAGGGTTCACCATCGAACTCATTCGCATCGATCACCTGGTGCGAATCTAACCGTTGTTGCACCGAAGAAAGAGTTTCGATTCATTACATTCGATCTTGCGATTCATCATTAGGTAATTAAGTTGATCGATCTCGAATGCATTCGTCATTTAGGGTTATAACATGATGAATGTGAACAGGTTTGTGAAAAAGAAAATATAAAAACAGAAGCTTGAGGATTTATGTATGAGTTGAGTACATGTTTTATGTTTATAAAAACAGAAGCTAGGGTGTTTTAAACAAATTCATCCCATCGATCGAAAGTTGGGTTGGGTTGGCATGGTTTTTATTTAATGCATGGTGTGTGTGTGTTGGTTTTTATTTAATGCATGGGTTGGGCATGTTGACTTTGACTTTAATTTAGCTATGATTATGCATTAGTTGCACATGAGCTCGAAGGTTTGGATGCATCTGTTTTGTTTTGTTTTGTTATGTTGCTAGATATATTCATGCTAAAACTCAAGGTTCTGAGGGTGTTGAGGGCTATGATAACCATGAAAGATTAATGAATGAACCTTTATTTTGATTGAGCATCATTCAAACCAAAGTATTACTGATCGTTATTTATTCATATATGGTTAACAATAACTACATGTCATTCGTTCTCTGAGCATATATAAACTTGATTCTTTTTAAGCACCATGGGTGGGTGTTAGGAATCTTGATAGGCTATGAGGATGAAAATAAAGTTGTCAAATTCGTTATTTTAACGTGGCCGTGTTACAACAAAGGTTATATTTGCATTGGTTGCACAAGTCAAATCAATTGTAGTGTTAAGTGTTTTAATGACTTTGACTTTAATTTAGCTATGATTATGCATTGGTTGCACAAGTCAAGTCAATTCAAGTCAAGTCAACACCCCACACTTATTTCCAAGGTTCAATTTTTGTGAATATATACCTTCAAGTTTTCGTGGATTTAATTTTGATCCATGGTGATTATCCAAGTCAAGTCACGACCTTCTGCTATTTGCCTTTGTTTCTTCCATTCATAGGTATGATTCAAGCCTCCTTGTGCTTGGTATGATTGCATCCCCTAAAACTCAAATAATAACACAAAAAAGGTTGGTGGCAAAGGGTTGCTGCCATCAATAATCCTGAATAATACGTAACATGTTGAATGTTTCATAATAATGCATTAGATGTGCGTAGGTAGTCGGGTAGACAGTTTACTTCATGGAACATGATGCACTATTGGTTTTATAAAGTGCGCTTGAGGTGGCACTTCAAGTACATGTGGATCAAATTTGGTCAAATGGAGGGTCTACACGAGGTTCTAAATGATCTTTATTTGTTTATTTGGTTTCAACGCATACATGCACCTCACTACATGCATATGACAACCTTTTCTTGAGCCAAATTAAACTATGCTCTTAGTTTTGTTTAGTTTACCAAGTCATGCATCCTTTTAGAAAAATATCTTCTTTAATGATTTCTATAATTAGGGATAAAGTGAGTATGGCCACACACATGAACAAAAGGGCAACAAAACTACTTAATTGCAATATAGCATGGAAGTAAAGGTGAGTTTCACCCATTAATTCAAATGCATATAGATTTTATCAGTGGCGGAGCTTGAACTATTTTGTAGGGGGTAGAGTGTCACTTTACTACTAACATAATAAAGTTTACTATCTTTGTGAACAAAATATACTGAATTAACCATGTGAATACTTTAGGGACTTGACCACATTGTTTGTGAGAGCATGTAGGGTTCTTTTTACGATAACCCTTCATATTATTAGATAGGATAGTTTTCATAATCACATTTAACACGTACATTAAGTATTTGTATAATAAAAAAAAGAAGAAAAAAAAAGATGTGAATCAAAGAGCTGATGCATTGACCTTGCCTGGCCCATATTGACCATCTCTAAAGATACCAGTTTCTCCTTTGAGCATTAGCCTAGATAAAGGAAATGTAAAGATGCTTTCCTGTGACTTCATATATAGCATAAACGCAACATAGAATGGGGATCTCTCGTTTAGATGTCAATGTCACATCAAATTTTTGGTTTGAAATTTTTCAAGGAGGTGGATCTACACTCCACCGCGCGAGTCAGTCTATGTTTGTATGGTTCAAGTCTTATAATGCTACGGCTATAAATATCACTATAGTAGTTGTTACATTATCAATTGTTTGTTTATGATTATAATCACTTCATGTGCTAAATGATTATCAAGGTAAGTGAATGAACAGTAGAAATCACAATCACAGCGGTCCTTTAATTGAGTTTATGACTATGATTGTATGTTTTTAGGTTTCTTTACTGAGTTTATGACTACGTGTCTGCTTTGAACGTGAGTTACGTGGCACTGTAGTATCAATAACATGAAAGAGAGAGAGAGAGAGAGAGAATCGGCGGTTCTCAGGCGGTTTTCCATTTTCATGTTTTATGTTTCATATGTAGAGTCTATCATAGAAGATCTATAATAGAAGATCTATGTAATATTAATTTTTTCTAAAGAACTTGATGTATGTTTTGTGAATGTAACAATTCAGCGATGTATGTTATGTTTCATAGCAATTTGTTCCGCCCTAAATTAATTCAATGGGCGGTTATAGTAAACTAATTTCTCATTGTTTAACTAATAGGTTATCTATAAGTCAGGTTAGATATTTAATTAATAATCCTTAATGCTGTTATTTTTTGTCCTTTTCTTTAGGCTTAATTACAGTTTTGGTTGGTTTGATCGTACTGTTGGTTTAATACAATTTTAATAAAAGACTAAAATTAAACCGACCCAACGCCCGTAAAGAGCCACAACGTAATATAGTTACTCATAAAATTGTATTACTACGATGTTGTGGACAATCAGAAAGCGTCACCGTTTTACTACAAAGTTGTCTGCAGGTTTAGAATATATTAACTTTTTTTTTGCATAGGATATAACCATCTCGTACATACACCACCAAAATGCATATTAGTAAAACAATTAGAATGAAAGTTTTGGGTGTTTATAATCAACTAAAGGTATTATTGATGTTTGTTTCCTTTCATGTGACAATAGTCCTTCTTGTCTTCATGAAAAGTGGAGTGGAATATTTGGGTATCATTGGGTAACAAGGGACTTTTATGTTATTGAGCTAATTGCAGGACCGTTGAAGGCTTGCAATTTACAACACAACAACACAATGAGGAGAGTAACTCAAACTCAATCAAACAGTGAACTGGATTAACCACACAGGATGATACTAAGAACACAAGTAATTATATGAGACAGAACCAAAAGAACACAACACAAGGAAATGGGTTTTCAAGATTGCAGTATATTGCTTTCTCAGGTTCTATTACAAGCGTTACAAAGCATATCTTAAGTTACAAG
>BJCM01153132.1:0-11341 GCA_018326385.1 Flaveria bidentis | reverse complement strand
ACCATACGCATGGTCCAATCGCACAAATGGGCCCAGTCGCATCTAATATGGGCCGATGCCTATATATACTAGTTTCAATGTGTAGAGAGTAAAGGTTTTTGACAGGAAGTCTACCCGGAGCCTATGGCTGCCGGATGAGAGGGGAGATCATGCTCGATCTTCCCCTTGCCAAGAGTCTTGATTCTTATGTTGTAACGAGCTTGTAATCGTTAGGTTTTATCAATGAAACCATTCAATTATAGTTCGTATTATTGTTTGACTTTTGGTTTGTGATGTTGTTTATCCTTCCGTCAAGAACACGCTCGGATGTTTGTCGATCCAGCCGACTTCTCAATTTCATGCTTCTATCTAAAACCAATAGTGATGAGTCTTTCCTCTGGCATAAAAAATGTGCCATGTAAACTTTAAAAACATGAATAACTTGATTAAGAATGATTTGGTAACTACGATGCCAAAGAAAGAGTTTACAAGTGATGACCATTGTGTTACATGCCTCAATGGGAAGTAACACAAGGTATTTCACAAGCCAAAGGAAAGAAACTATATCACTACACCCCTACACTTATTACATATAAATCTCTTTGGCCCCATCAGTGTAATGAGTCTAGGAAGGACTTCATATTGTTTAGTGATCACAGATGACTTTACAAGATTCACTTGGGTCTTCTTTCTTAGAACTAACGATGAGACTCCTGAGATCGTGAAGAGTTTTATCTTAAAGATTGAGAATCAATGTGATCACAAGGTTAAGACCATAAGATCTGATCATGGAACTGAATTTAAGAACCAAATTCTTGATACATTTTGTGATGAAAAGGGTATTGCAAGAGAATAGTGCTCCCAGGACTCCTTAGTAAAATGGTGTTACTAAAAGGAAAAACAAGACACTAATTGAAGCTACAAGAACCATGTTATCTAATTCTAAATTGCCAATCACCTTCTGGGTAGAAGTAGTAAGCACTACTTATTATGTGCTAAACAGAGAGTGGTCAAGACTCATGGTAAGACTCCTTATGAACTTTGGCACAAGAGAAAATCTTTCATTGGTTTTCTCAGGTCATTTGGATATCCTTACACCATATTGAATACCAAAGACCAAATAGCCAAATTTGATGAGAAATTAGATGATGGACACGTTATTGGATACTTTTCTTAAGCCAAGGCTTATAGAGTATACAATCTCAAAACTAGAGTACTTGACGAGTCAGCCAATGTGACTTTCAGTGAGCACACTCCTAGTGTGAAAGGTTCCGGTCTTGATTGGCTATTTGATCATGTTTTAGTTACTAATTGTTTTAAAAAATCTTGTGAGAATGTTTCAGGGTCCACAGATATCTTATCAATAGGTGATCCTAATCCAAGATGTGAGCTGAGTAGACTATCAAATCATATGACTTCAACTCCAAAGGTAACTAAGCCTATAGATGGAGTTCCTATCAGCACAACCATGTCAAATTCAGCTGATACATCTAAGGTGCCACCAAATTCCAGCTCAGAGACATAAAACTCAAATGAAGGAGCTTCTAGTCTGGAAGGAAATAGTGGTGGTGACAGTAATCAAGAATTTCTTAATGTTGACAACCACTCCATTGAAGACAATATAAATAATCTCACACACACATTGGATCAAGTCTAAGTTGATAAGTGTGTTGATATGGTGGGAGAAACATTAATGCATGATCTAAATTTTTGTAATTTAGATCTCTTCAAGCAACTTTCTGTGATCCCTCAACTCAGGATCCACAAGTCTCACCCCACCACAAACATCATTGAAAATGTTGACATAGGGGTAAGAACAAGAGCACAAACCTATGATGTAAATGTTCATCTTCACTCTTGTTTCTTTCCTAGATAAAGCCAAAGAAATTTGACGAGGTTTTAAAGGATGGAAGTTGGGTTAAAGCTATGCAAGAGGAGCTGCTTCAGTTCAAAAGGCAAAAGGTTTGGAACCTATGTCCTCTCACTCACGGGAAGACTACCATAGGAACCAAATGGGTGTTTAGGAACAAGAAGGATGATAGAGGACTTGACATAAAAACAAGGCAAGACTAGTGTTCAAGGGTACACATAAGAAAAAGGAATTAACTACACATATTTCTTTGCTCCTGTAGCAAGAGTTCAAGCTATATGAATATTCCTAGCTTTCGCTGCATCCAAGGATTTCAAGGTCTACCAGCTTGATGTCAAGTGTAATTTTCTATATGGGGTGATTGAGGAAGAGGTGTATGTCAAACAACCACTTGGTTTTGTAGATCCTGATCATCCTGATTATGTCTACAAGATTGATAAAGCTCTTTATGGGTTGCACCAAGTTCCAAGCAAGTGGTATGAGACACTATCTCAATATCTCTATTAGCATGGCTACAAAATGGGTACTATATATGGAACTCTATTAATCAAATGAACAGGGAATGACTTAATGCTAGTTCAAGTATATGTAGATGATATTATTTTTGGGTCAACTAACGCAAAGCTCTACAAAGACTTTGAGAAGCTAATGAAGAATAGATTTGAAATGAGTGTTATGGGAGAACTAAATTTCTTTATAGGAATTCAAGTAAATCAAGTTCACATTGGCATCTTCATAAGTTAGTCAAAGTATGTACAAGACATACTTACAAGAATCAACATGATTGATTGTAAGATTGTAAAGACACCTATAGCCAGAAACTGCTCCCTTGGACTAGACATTGAGGGGGAGTGTGTAGATGAACATCTTTACCGGGATATGATTGGGTCTCTTATTTATCTTACAGCTAGCAGGCCTGATATCATGTTTGCCACATGCATATGTGCAAGATATCAAGACAACCCCTAGATGTCACACCTAGTCACTGTCAAAAGGATTTTAAGATACCTTAAAGGTGCTCCAACACTTGGCCTTTGGTATCCAAAGTATTCTAACTTTAATCTATATGAATATACAGATAATGACTATGGTGGTTGTAATATGACTGAAAAGTCTACATCAGGGGAATGTCAATTCCTTGGTAGAAGGATTGTCTCATGGCAATGCAAGAAACAATCATGTGTGTTTGCATCAACTACTGAAGCTGAATGCATTGTTGTTGCTAGCTGTTGTGTTCACATGCTTTGAATTTAGAATCAGATGTTAGACTATGGATTCAACTTCAAAGAGACTTCCATCCACATAGACAACAATAGTGTTATCTCTATTATAGAGAATCATGTGCAACACTCAACGGCAAAATGCATCAACATTATGTATCATTTAATTAAAGATAACTTTGAAAATGGATTAATCAAACTAGTCAAAGTTAACACAAATGAATAATATGCAGATCTATTTACAAAACTTTT
Source organism: Flaveria bidentis (assembly GCA_018326385.1). Lineage (NCBI taxonomy): Eukaryota > Viridiplantae > Streptophyta > Magnoliopsida > Asterales > Asteraceae > Flaveria > Flaveria bidentis. Next base: position 8,020 of record BJCM01153132.1, on the reverse strand, counting down.
GATAAACAGAGATTTAAATATCTTATATAAGCTATTAGGATAATTAACTTTAAGAATATTTTCTTTAAACTTAATTCATATTATTTCTAAAATCTATGTGTCCTAAGTTATCTTTTTCATTACCTTCATAAGCCCTTGTTCACTTTGAAAGAAATATCTTTTAAAAATTTATCTCTTAAATTATTCATAATTTTGATCATTTTTACTTCAAAAGATATTTCTTTAGCTTCGGAGAAAATTATGTCATAAAAAACAAATAACTACTTATTTCAACTTACCTTCGGAAGAAAATTTTCAAATATCTTCCAAAGCACAAATAAGTATGAGTACTTATATGTTTTTGAAGAACAATTTTCATCAGAAAGCAATTAAGCTTGGAAGAATTTTTTCCTCTTAGAATAAAATCTCCAAGTTTAAATATCTTACGAAGCAAAATTCTCCATAATCTTTGAAATTTCTTCTGAAGCCATTTTCGCTTCGAAAGTTTTTTATCAAAACTTTCGAATTGAAAATAACTTCGGAAGATTTTTGACTTCCAAGAAAATACCTTTTTGGGCACTTTTTTAGAGGTGAGACCAACATCTAAATTTTAAAGTTTATCATTTTTCATTAACTATGTCTCAAATCCAATTTATATAGATATACCCAACGGTTCCCCCTTCTTGACTCTCTTCTTCATCTACAAACACTCCTAAACCTAAATTCACCCAAAAATCTCATTTTTTCTTATCTTCCTTCATCTTTAAGATTTCTAAATGGCCAACCTTAATTATAGAAATAACACTAAGTGCTCCATGCAACTTCACAGGCAGCATAATCAAGTTGCCTTGTTGGACTCTGAGAAAAATTCTAGTTTCTTAGAGGTCTACTGTGAACTGGGGTCAAATTCAGGTACTCATAATTTGTGTATACCAATTTAATTGAAAATTTAGATTCCTTAGAATATTATATGTTCCCTAGATATGTTCAATACATTCTCAACTGTGAACTAGGCTTACAGTTGAGGGGAACAGGTAATATTCTTAAATTGGAACTAATGAAGCCTAACATCTTTAAAACAATGAAGAAGCCAACTGTTGGCTTTTTTGGGGTAGAAATAGCCCTTGTCTCAAAAATGTTAGAGCTTATTGCTCAAGGTGACAACCTAGCAGCACAAGCTAGTGTTGAACCCACACCTTTTACTTCTCAACCGCCAAAACAACCACAAATACTCCTCACCTACCAAAAAAATCCAAACAAACCCCTGCTCAAGCTATTAAGCTTGTGCAGGCCCTTATATCATCACCCATACAGTAGGAAATGGACACTGAGCTTCTACTTCCCTTGAGGAGCAAACCACTTCCATCTTACAAAGAATCGGTGTTAAGGTTCCTCATGCTCAGTCTAATGAACTCATTTCCCAAACAGCCCTAAGCCTTCACTCAAAGTCTTGAAACTCTAGTGAACAACCTTCAGGGGATAGTTACCATCCCCAGCCTCTTATTCTCAATCAGCCAATACCCAACCTAGAATTCTATGATGATGAAGACATTGGATTCAATGAGTACTATGAGTCTCTACTCCTCCCCTAATCAAAGAGAGATGAGTACTCCTACCTCTCCCTTTGTTTTGCCTACATCATTCACCTATCACTGAGGTGGATCTCCCTAAATTGTTCAGGAGGTCCAAGAGGCTCTCACTTTTGAAAGTGATTACATCATTAAGACCTCAACCATGTCAACTCATCCCATTGACTCTTCACTTGAAGTTGTTAGTGAGTAGGGGAAATCTAGCAGCCAAGAACACTATGCTTGGTGGTGAGAGGGAAGACTTTGGTCCACTTCTCTCATCCCCTCATGATTATTCTGATAAAGATAAGGGGAACATGAGGGTAAATGTGCAAAACATGTCAAAAACATGCACATACTTAGTCTCTATGGTTAGTCACTTGGAATCTCAGGTGACTACCTTACAAAATAGGGTCAATGATCAGCAACTTGAGATTTCTTATCTCAAGGAGAAAGTAGTTAGGAGACCTTAAAGAAAAGCTCATTCAGGAACACAAGAACTTATGGATGTGATAGACCTAACTTCTAGCCCACCTATCCAAGTGGGTGATGCCACCAAAAAGGGGGAGAAAGTCTCAACAATCACAAAACCTGGGAGTTATACACATAGTATTACATTGAGGACTCACCATCCTCACTTGTAGTTATCCATACTCATCAACATCCTCAAGTTCACGTTGATGTGGACTCACTCATTCAGAGTCTATTTGAGGAGGGAATTCCAAGGGCAATGTCATCCCCACCCCAAGGAGCTTCAAATTACATACTAGGGTGGAGATATGATGCTAAGAGAAGAGCTCTCATATTTCATAGACTTCAAGGGAAACAAGAGATCTTAAACTTTCAAATCTTGAAATACTATGAAGGTCTTGATCTTGTCAACATGCGATTTGCCAATCCAACTCATCATAGGCAAGCTAAAAGAATGGTTGCGAGGATACAAGACAAGATTCCTGAAGTGTTCAAAGCAAGGAGACAAATGCGAGCAAGAAATATCATTGGTCAACTGGATGTTGAGGTGTACCCTAAGATTAGTTTCAAAGGGAAAACCTTGACTAACGGCCCAGTGATAGAACTTGTGAGCACTTTCATAGAATCAACAACTTCAGCATCCCATTCCCTTAGTGAAACACCTGCTGGTGAAGGTGTCTCACACCTCTCTTTGGCTATAGTCTGACTGCTACATCAGACAATGAAGGCAAAGGTCTCTCCACCCTAAGTTATAAAGGTTTGTGGGTGAAATAGGGAAAATGATAATAACTCCCGAGGAGAATGAATAGGATGAGAGAGAGAGAGAGAGAAAGGAAAAGGAAGCTAAGGGAGAAAGTTCTGGTGGGTACTCAGGATTTATAGAAGCTGTTATCAGGGCTACTCACAGACCAAACACTCAAAATGATGAGTTGAGAGCAGCCAAGATACACTATTTGGGGACGAAGAACTATGATAGTGATGAGATTATCTCCCTTACCTTAGAGGAATTTAATGAACTTGCAAACAAAGAGTTGTCTAAGGAGAGGAAGAAGGTAGAGGATGAGAGTTGCTCCTCAAGATCAAGGAAGAAAGAAGGTAGAAAAGGTTGTACAAACATGTACCTACCCTCTCCCCAGTTCAAGAAAGTCCTACAAGAGAGGTTGTGGAAACTCAACAACCTCATATAGACAAAGAAGCTGACAGACAAAACATGATCAACAACTTGAGTGCCACAGGTCTCTATCAGAAAGTTGTACTTCTTCCCTTGTCATATGAGTATATTGACTTTGAATACCTTAAGTAGCTTGAGCTACAAGTTCATAAGGAGCAAAAAGCTACCAAGAGGAAGATGAGGGAAGAAGTAGCAAATTCAAGAGCCATCATCCAAAAGTGTCAAAAGAACTCTGTTTATAGGCAAAGGATGATGAGCTTCTTGAAGCTGTATGGATTCTCCAGAAGGAGGATTTGTCCAATGTCTCTATCCACCATGGATGAGCACATTAGGGTGATCAAGCTGAAAATAAAGAGGAGAGCCAGTTGACTTGCATTATCCACCAAGTTAAGCTCCTCTGGAAGTGGAGGTTAAGGTTGAACACTTTAAGACAACACAAACCAGACCTCCTAATGAACCTTAGCAAGCTTCATCTTCTGATCCACAGCAGGGTCCAACTCCCTCTCCTTCTGAACCTGTGAGGGAAGAGGACCCAACTGAGAAAGACAAGACAGAACAACCTGGTGCTAAAGGCCACTCTTCTCAGTTAAAGTTTCCAAAGATTAGGAAAAGGATGGTCGTTAGATCTACATCAAAGAAGAAAAATAAATCAAAGGCATCCACCTCCAATCCTTAAGATAAGTCAGATCATCCTTAGGAAGTGCATGAAGAGGCTACTCAACCAAATACAATAAATGTAGAGCCTCTTGCATCAGGAAGACCTATTTTGTCTTGGACCTTTGCTGCTAGTGAAGACAGATGGTATATCATAAGAGATCAAGGTGGTCAAGATGTCTTCTTATGAAAAGACACAACTTACCTCTACATGATCTCTTTGACATGAAAAGGTATTTTGATATTTTGAGTGGTCCCGACCAATTGTTGAAGAAAGGAATGGTCATGATCATGATGAGGACTATCAATATCTGAAGACACTTCTCTATTTTGTTAGAATCAGCCAAGGGGGAGTTTGTAAGGTTTATTGAAAGGATGATGCACCCAAAACAGACCTAGTCTTTCCTACATGCATGCACTCAGTGCAAAGTAGAAGTTACTTTGGAATTTTTACACCCTGCATTAGAAATATTCTAAGTATAAAATCTTCTGAAGCCAATACTAGTATCTTCTGAAGCCGAAAGTGAAGTCTTCCGAAGCTTCAAAGACAAAGTCTTCCGAAGCTTAAAAAGTGATGACAGATTTCTTCTGAAGACTTTGAAGAACATGCTTTTCTAATGTACTTTTCATAAAGTCGACCAACTTTCTACTGTAACTCTGAAGACTCACCAACTTATACAAGTTGGTATACAAGTTGGTGAAAGGTCCATGATTTTTGTAACTGTACATTGAGGCCTTGAGTCTGTAACTTTCTACCTTATGTAATTTTATTCTTTTTGTAATATATTAGAATGTGAGCTATGGCATGTCCTAGTCACTAGTCAAAAGACAAATCTATCTTTTGACTTTACATTCATCTTGTTGTTGTCTAGATTTGCGTTTCTAGCTGACCTTTAAAGTATGGTCGGCTGTAGGATGTAGTATAAAGTATCTTATAGTATCATAATCTAGTCTCGATTCTTTATTTGAAAACCAAATATCTTTGTTGTTCTTAAATTTATGTCTCTTGTTTACTTGTGTTCATAGTATCATATTCTAGTCTCGGTTTCCTATTTGATATGTTAAGTGTTCTAAACACTCTCCTTATTGTGAGATTAAGTGCATTGACCATCCCTTAAATGGTCCTACAGGTTTTGATTCTCTTTTCATTCCATCATAGAACCAATGGTTACTATTAGCGTGCCTCCAACAACCGGAGCAGCCATCACTGTCCTTTCTAATCTTTGGTCTTTGGTCACCAATCTATAGGGTCTTTACCAACAAACATGAACTGGCTTGATAATAGTATTTGTTTAGGAAAATTGCTATAAAGATGATTGTTGATGAGACTATCGACTAAAGGGTCTGGGATAATACCTTCCTTAAGTGCATCTTAATGTATTGCTAGTAAGTCCTCACACCGCTTAATGTTATATACATATAGTATTACATACTAATTAATACGTTTTTGCAAGAAGCACAAGATTGTACCAAATCTAGACACACCCAAAATATATCATCTTTTATTTCCTTCTATTGAAAGAAAAAGGAAATCCATGACAAACAATGAATATAAATGAATATAAATGCTTAATTAAATCCATGACAAAGCATGAGAAACTCCTTGTAATGATGATATGATCAAAATATACCATAACAACAAACATATGAATAACTAGTATAGAAAAAAATAAATGTATGATGTATCAGATACACAATAACAAAATCCATATACAATAAGTTTAGTAGATAGCTTGGAAAACCAAGAATGAGGAGCTTGCTTGAGGCCATATCTAGCCTTCTATAGCAAAGATACATGATAAGGTCCGGTGGAGTCAATAAAGCCTAGAGGCTGAGACATACCGTCTTAGATAAAATCACCATGAAGAAGGACGGTATTTACATCCACTTGGCAGATATCCTTATTGTGAGAAAATATAATAGATAAAATAAGTCTAATAGTATTCATGGGCTAGCTAAATGTCTTAGTATAGGCAATCCTTATATCTGATGAAACCTTTGGCAACAAGTTAATCTTTATACTAACTAATGGTACCATGTGGTTTAACCTTAATCATGTGAAGTTACTTACACCTAACTATGTTAGTATTAGTAACTGGATAAACCAAAACCCAAGTATAGTTGTAATGCAAGGCAGTGCCTTTATGTGTATCACATCCCAACATAAAGGCTTGGTAGTAGGAAAAAAAGAAGCTTGAAAAAGAACATGATAAGGAATTATCATGGTTGTCGAGTGCGATCACAAGAATGAGTGATCATAGGATGTAAGGGTGGAGGTGGATAGGGTGGTGGATGTGGTGAACCTAATGAGAATAATGGAGATGAGAGGGAGAAAGATTAGAAGATGATGATGGTAAGGGTAATGGTGAAGGTGAAGAGTTTGATGACAATAGAAATGACAAAGAAAGAAGGGTGGTAGCTGTACACATGGCAGGAAGATTAAAAGAAGTGGTGGATATGGCAGGGATATTAAAAATAGCTTCATGAAAGATGACATGCCAAGAAGTAATGTACAATGAGTGTGATGATCTTAACAAAAACGTCCATTAATAATATAGAGTATAAATAAGTACCTGAGATGGACTGACTTGAAGAAAGTTTTTCTGCATGTATATCACTATAATATGAATAACATAAACACTAAAAGTACAAATAAGGGAATAGTCAGATCTGACACCAAATAAAACCACATAACAAGATGAATAAATAATAAATAATGCGTCATCGCACTAATGATGTTTGATATGATGAAAGGCATCAATATCCTATGATTACTAGGATAAAGTATACATTCATGTACGATGACTAAAGTTATTGATATATATATATATATATATATATCAAAGTAATGATATCCAAATAAAAAATAGTAGGGGTTGGTCTCTAATTATCGCAATGTATAATATGTAAAGGCATAATTGAATGAGAATCAACAATATAAAAGGGTGCTCTACTATATTTTCATGTTTGATATTAGTTATAATTCTTTTGTGGACTTCTTTAGTATGTTTTAAAAGGGAAGATAAAATAAAGTACGATTAAATTTCTAAGTGGCAATTACATAACTCTTATGATTTTAAAGCAGTAGCAGATGGAGAATAATGCTGGTGAGGACTAAGTGACATGGGGTAGAGGATTTACATAGCTAGAGTCTTAGTAGACAATAAAAGTATGATAATATGGTCAATATAGGATGATAACTAACAAGGATAGATAAAATATTTTTTAGCTAAAACTAGAATTACCAAAACATTTCTAAGAACAAAGAATATGGCTAATCTAGTAAATAGAAAATGACATATGGTTATCGATAATAACTCTTTCTATACATGTATATGCGACTACATCTATATAATGAACAATAGAGAAATCAAAAGTCATGTGAGCAGTCACTCCTGAGTCTAGAATCCAAGATTCAATGGTATGACATATGTCAAATAACATAGCAAAAAGCTCAAATGCGATCCAAACCTAACAGTTGCCCAGGAAGTGAAATATGGTTGATTGAACTATGAAATGTTAGTAAATAAATTATTTCTAGTTGGCCCAATACCCCATAGTAGTTAATAGGCCAGAGGAGCATGATTGGCTTGGCCTAAGCATCCTATCATAAGCATTTAAATTAAAGTCTAACTAATTTTGATCATGTTTAAATTTAATCTATTTGATTTGTCTAGTCCTAGGTCATGACCCAAATGATAATGGTTAAAAGATGGGGCAATACATGGATCCTGAGACTCGCGAAAAGTTTAGCATAGTGCCAAGGATAGTCCGACATAGAGAAATTAGAGTTTGGTTGTCTTCCAAAATTAACTTCATTGCTAATACTATTATTGAAACCACTATATTAAATAAATTTTCCATTGCAATGTTTCTCGTGAGACCTTTACCACCATTATTGAATCATTTTACACCACCAATACCATGAAAAGGTTAACTTGAATTGTTGTTCCATTGGTAGCAGTCATCGCGATCAGACAATGTTCAATTAATCATATAATAGCTTAGGTTTTGTCCTTGAACCAGATTTACAACTGATAACATGTAGCTTGATGTCCAACTTTCTCATAGATTTTGCATATTATAGCCAAAGATTTAAGTTAGACGATTGCCATTCCATTAATAGGTATACCATACATATCGTATTTTGATATATATATATATATATATATATATA
>BJCM01153131.1:0-10058 GCA_018326385.1 Flaveria bidentis | reverse complement strand
TTTATCCTGACGATTGAAAGATGAGAATGGATTCCCATTTCCTGTCTTCTTGGGCTTCACACATTCACGCTTGAAGTGCCCCTTTTCCCCACAGTTGAAGCAGGTAACTTTGGTCTTGTCAAAACCAAAAGTTGTGTCCTTAGTGGCAATCAAGTTCTGTCCGGTCTTCTTGACAAACTTCTTAGCTCTCCAGATAGCACTTGCTAAGGCCCACATGATGTCCATTCTCTCCAGCTCTGTCTCGACTACCTGCTCGCAGTCCTCATCTACCAAATGGCAGTTCCCAATTTTCCCAGCAACTAGTCCGTCATAGGAGTGAACGACAGCTGCTAAGAGATCCATATGCTCCTTTGCTACCTCTATTGTCACATTCCCGAGATTCTCGGTCTTCAGTTTTGTAGCATTGGCTTCAGGTTCTATGTATTGGGTACAAGACGACCCTGACGTGTCAGATCCTGAAGTAGTAGCTTGAGATGGAGCAACTAAACTCGACACAAATGTCATTTGAAGTGGTGCTCCAGACGTTTGGGCTTGTGGAGTTGAGTTGTACAGTGTCGGATTCTGATCATATGAAGACTTTTGGGCCCTGTACTTCATCCTCAACTCTTCCTCTCTCAGCTTTAGAATGAAATCATTGATATCTAACTTCGCTAGCATATCATTCTGTCTGAGGTTGGATACAAAGGAACCCCATGGTACATTAGCATGGGCCATTCGCATACGAACTTCACATGACTAAGTTTAAACATATTTCTCAACTATTCTTGACTAAAAACTATGTAAACAACCACAAACCTATATAGTTAGTTCAACCATGCATTATTACATAATAAGCAATGAAGTATTCAACATAATAAGCATAACCACACATTATATTTTATTCAGTACCCATTCTATTACATATATGTAAGATATGAAAGACATTTTACATTTGAGCTTCTAAACTAGGTACACATGTATCTACAGGGGGTGGTGACTGGCAGTGGGGCCACTCGGGGGTGGTGACTGGCAGTGGGGCCACTCGGTGGTGGCTGATAGTGGGAGTTGCGCGGTGGTGGTTGATAGTGGGGGCAACACGGGTGGTGGCTGAAAGTGGGGTCCACACGGTGGTGGCTTGAAGTGGTGATCGCGCGGTGGTGGCCTGGGGTGGGGGTGAAATTATTACATGTGAAGGAGATATACACTATGTGTATATATAGCAAATTACATAAACATTCCCTTATATATGTTAAAATGACACAAACACTCCCTTAAGTTACATTAGTAGTTCTTGTAAACTGAATAGACCCTTAGATTTAACTAAAAAGTTAACGTCTGTTAATATTAATACTTTCTCGTTACAAATTGAAACCACAATACACATACCTATTATAAAAAAACCATTAGTACTCAAATATGTTATTTTCAGTAACCATAGGGACCATTTGCGTAATTAGCTCTTTTAGAAATTTATCTACCGACCAAAAACACGACCCCCTAAATCTCACTACCTACTTTTAAATATCTTGTGTTATTTTACTTTTAATAGAAAAAATATTTTTGAGATCAAATTTAAAAAGGGGAAATTGCACATATCCCTATACAATTTTACTTAATTGCATATCTACCCAACTTAAAACTTAAAGCGCATTTATCCCCTCTTTTAATAAATGTAATTGCAAATTAACTCATTTTATTTATTTATTTTTATAAAAATAAAACTTATAATGACTAGTTTCTCTTTATTTTATTAACCGAAGAGAACCCATATATGTTTACTTTTGTTTAAAGTAAATAAAAAATTTACTTTTGTTTAAAGTAAATAAAAAATAAGCAACATGGTAGCATGTATAAAAATTAAATCTTGTTTAATGTCACAAACCACCATATGAAAAATCATTATTTAAATTAATTGTTCACCTTGAATAAACTACATTGAACGAGCCAAAAGCGAAAAGGACAACACTCTAATCTTCTCTACATGAAGTTTTATTTCATATCTTAAAATTTATTAAGGAGAAAAACAACAAAACATTTTCATCAAAACATTAATAGTCAAAAGAAGAATCTTTAAGTATGAAATATATGTTACAAATGTAACTTAAAATGAAAAAAAAGAGAGTTAAATTTCACATATTACAAGACTAAAACATCAATGCTAGACTTTATTACTTACTTGTATGAGAATTTGTATTATTTTTTTTCTCTACCCCCATTGCACTTTCCTTTTAAATGATAGGTATCAAGAGCAATATAAGGAGAGCAATATAAGGACGACAACCATTAAAAGACCCATTCAAACAAGCTATTAGTGAAGTGAAATGAAAAAAAGTAAAAATATTTTGTTGTTACTGTTTGTGTAAAAGTCAATTTCAACAACAATTCTTAGGTTTTGGCTTATTAGTTCCTATTTGAAATCATTCATCTTGATGAACAATTCTTCTCCCTTGCCATACATATCATTATAAATGTGTTCTCTCCCTTTAAAGACTTTGTAGTATGACAGTCAACATTATAATTCTTTATAATCCACTATTTGAGTTTTGTAGTAGAAACATCCTCATCAGATTTTAGTTTATCTCTAAACATACTAGCAATCCATCCTTGAGCTGCTAGCTTATTACCACCCTTATTGCTTAAAGTGTAAAAATGTGTTTTGCGAATATCTTAACATCTATGATTTTGTGTAAGAAAACAATTAATTAACACGTAGAAAAAATAATCATTAATAATTTTCTAAATTTACCCCAACTGTAATTCCATTTTGCTTGATAGAAGCATGTACTCTCCATTTGAATTATACGTTTACATAACTTTACATGACTCGTGTGGGTTCATTTTTCTCAAGAAAGTATGCAAATTAATTAATTAGTGCATCATGGATCAATGCTCTTCTAAACTCATTAACATTTTCAAATGTCGAGTTTACTTTGATGGTTAGACTTTTTTTGTTATAAGTTTTATCAAGAGAATCATGTATGTCAACTTCATTATCACTATTATAATGACTATGATAACTTTCATCACTTAATGAATATTTTGATTCTTACTCATGGTGCGGTTCATCATGGACTTCATGTTGATCCCTGTAAAAGATATACAATTATCAACAAAACTGAATTTGGTGCAGAAAATATTAAACTTTTATTATAACTAACTTTTACCTTTGGTTGATTGAAATTGTCTAAAGATTATTACTCATCGTTATATAAACAATTAATTTTTTTCCACCTCATACATACCAAGCATTGATTGAAAATTCTCACAAGAATCGAGCTTGATAAAGGATTGCTCCTTGGCGTACTTGTCAACAAAATATATCTATAAAACGAGCACTTTATTTGACGAATAATGACTTGTAACCTCTTCAATTTAATCATCAAAGTTGTAGGTGTACATGTCAATGTATATAGTTTTTTGATAGCCAATACAATATCGTTTTCTACATGAGTTTTTAGCCGGAAGTAGCCTTCATATTTCAGTTTTTCTTTTACTTGGACATTATTAGGAAAACATTTGGCTCGAGTGTTGGTGATCCATCCCTAATCTCCCATGTTGGTGCAAATAAGTGATGCTCGCCAACGAAAGAAATTAAAAAGAAAAACAATGCATAACTAAAAATAATGTATAACAATATTCAATTTAATGATAGAAATCAAATATACATAAATATTCCTATTCCTACTGTGACTAACCAAAAAGGTACGGCACAAAATTATGCTACTGTGAACAATTAAATCGATGAGAAAATCAATAAATATTCCTACTGTGAGGTATAAAAAACATAATATAATCAATAAAAACTATATGAAGACACAAATAAAAAATGTCCTACTGTGTCATAATAATAAAGCTCTTGAATAAACAGAACACCGTCTATATAACACAAACTAATTAATTATAATCAATAAACTAACCTAACTTATAATAATAGCCAAGAAAACTTGGATCGTTGGTTGTAGGTTTTCTTGAGACAAGAGTGAACAAAGAGATGGATGATATATTAGGGTTTGTTTTTTTTAAGTGATGGAATTAAACTTATTGATCTTATATGATTTTTAATAGTTTTTTTATATATTTTGAAAAGGGTAAATTTGTCATCAAATGAAATTTTATTAAGGAGGGGAAACATATAATTTTAAATTTTATTATGTATATTTTTGAGGAAATTTTCAAACCTTGACCAAATGTTCATCAGCAATTGAGCTTTGGAGACGCATTTGACCTCGGAGAGGGCCCGAGTGAAATGCACCCATGTTACTTCTACTATCGAAACATTAATAGATGGTGGGTATAGCGAAGATTCTGCCAGCTGGATATCTGGACCAAAGGCCCTGTTTTGAGCCCTTTTTACTGGGCTTAAAGGCATCTTAACTCTTACTTCCCCTGAAATAATAAGACTCCTAAAAGCATTCGGAGTCCGTTCGCTATATTTTCGTGGCTGTGTTTCCTATATTATATGTTATGGTAATAAGTGGTTGTAAGTGAAGAATATGGAAAATTTACTATTCAACCTGTATTTTGAGGAAACACAGTTTAAAACCGTATAATATTTTTAATATATTTTTAGTGATTGTGAGTTGAGGAGATAGAATAAATAATAATAAAGTTGAAAATGAGAGAGAAAAAATAGTGATTTTTAATATAATTATATGAAAAAATATAGGAAATGGGTTATTAATGCTCTAAGACTTTTCAAATTAGAGGTAATAAGTTGGAGTTTTATTATGTGCAAAATGCTCCAAATGGCTCAAAGGTTTTACCATAATGGGCCTTTAGATGGTGGATTTCCTTTGGAATGATGAACGAGCCGAGTTAGTAGCGTTGTTTGTGTTCGCAAAAAAAAATAAAAAATTAAGTATATTTTTAAAAGGATATATGCAAGTCCTCTTTTAATGAAATCTAAAAAAATATTTTGAAATCAGGAACACATTTATAAAATAAAAAACACATTTTGAACTTTTGTCGGATTTTTTAAACTTTTTAAATTGTAAAGATTTTTAGGTTCTAAAATTTCTTGTTTCCAAAATATAATATTTAAACTTTTTTGTATATATTATCAGAAATGTTAATTATATTATTCCCGCAATATTTTATATTATTTAATATATAATAATTAGCAACTTGAGGTTGCATTGATAGTTGTATTTTAAGCTTTAAAGGTTGTACATGTCTTTTTTTATTTATTTTTTTAAACCAAATACTTTTATATCTTTTACATTTTAACCTATATAATTTTCACTTTTAACTTTTATCGCCTATTCTTTTTTTCTTTTACAAAAATTTTGTTTATATTTCGTTCTAAATTTTGATACTTAATATGCCGTAACGTGCGTGTATAGTTCAATGTTGTTACATTTATTTTTTTCTACTTAGCGGCCCTGTTGTAACGTCTAGATCCTAAATTGACTTAGTTATTGCTTTGTAACGTTTTACGTTTCACAAGTGTAGTTTAATGTTTTTACGTCTGCTTTCCATTTGATTTTATTTTGTTCGTTTTTATTTCTCTTTTAATACGAGTTTTTCAGTGTTTATGGTCGCTGACGGTGGTGCGACATTTATAATATTTCACATGGTTTTATACACCCGCCGCAAAGCGGGGGATTGATACTAGTTTAAACTAAAATTCATTTCATTTACAATTTATGATTGTTTATTTGCTATTTTAATATCTTTGTGTAAAAACGTTTATTGTATTTTAAACTTAAATGTTTTATAAATGGATGATATTTTTTTTCTTAATCCTTTTAACTAAAAAATTGGTGAGATTTTATAAAAAAGATTAAAGAAACAAGGAAAGATTTAAATAAAAGATTTTAAAAAGTAAAAAAGTGTAAGAAATAATCTCCTGTTAATATTTAAAATCAATAGTTGAGATCAAATTGTATAAAATAGTTGTTATAGTGGTATTTTAAAAATAGACACTTTTATTGACTTTTTGCAAGTTCTCTTATTTTTTAAAATGTTTATAACTTTTATGTATGATATTATTTTTTTATATAAAAGTTACATCATAAAAATAAGCAATTTCATGTTGCTTCTTTAACAATTTGTGCATTTTTTCTTTTTTTAGTTTCTTATTTTTTATTGTATTTCCATTTGGTACCTATGATCATTTAATTTGAGTGTTCTTTATAGTGATTTTTATGGATCGCGACTAAAGGAGTTACTATGAAGGATATCAATTTAATCATGTGGATTACCATGAGTGTATTTGGTGCTAGATATGTGGAAGACGTCATTACACACCGGAGTGTTACCATTTATAAGGGTACCTCACATATTATTATAAGAACTACATCATTACTCATAACCACAAGTCCTACCTCTAGATCAAATCGTGTTTAAATTTGATGAACCACAATTTGTTTATCCATGTATGTTGATCAACGACGAGCAAGATGTCAATGGATCACAAAGAAAAGAAAAATAGGAGACAAACTCATGGATGAGATAAAAGTGGTTCTCTCAAGTCTCACTGATAGAGAAACCATAAACCACACAATTCCATCATGGGAGGATGAGTTTGGAGATGAATTTGTGAGCATCCCTCTTGTGAAAGTGGAAAGATGGTTTGACCTGGTTAGCGACCTTGATGACTTAAAAGCATTGCTTAATGGGAAGCCAACCATAGAGATCAAGGAAGAATTGCATCGAGAAGAAGCTATGCAACTGGATTGGGTTCACCAACAAACCAATGACCATGGTGATACTCTATTGTCATATTTGAACCAAAGATAGTCGACTCGTGATGCAACATTATTGCGCGAGATTAATCCATACAGAATTATAAGTCAATAACATATTATCGGGATGATCGCCACCTTCATTACATAAGTTATATTAGGTTTGGTTCGGGAAAAATCAAAAGTTAGTAGCATGACTAGTTTGTATTATATTTGTGTATACCATTGGGTTCCTCACTAACCAATGGTAAATGCACAATATCAAATGAGTTGGATTAGTTTTTATGTATCACAAGCCACTCATTTGTTTATTTGTTCCGTCACTTGCCCTAAATATTATGTATGTTTGGCTCTAAATATTATGTATGTTGGGTTGAGTCAAGCTAATGACTCGTAAACAAATAAAGCGTTTTGGGAGGCAACTAGATATTTTCATGATTCAACTCAATAATGTATGCTTAGAGTCATCGTTGAGTGTTATGGTTGGAATCTTGAGGTCTAAATTGCTTAGAGGTTGTTTGAGATTTTGTTAGGCAGTTTTTTCATAGAATTTCTTCTGTGGATTTTTCTATTTCACCTTTCTTCCACCCCCTCTTGCACCACCCCATCTATGTTTTTTCATTACATGTTCATATTTTAGTACATTGAGGGTAATGTACGTTTCATGTGGAAATGTTTGGTTTTTTGTGAATTTTTGCAAATATTTTCATGCTTCTCGTTACACTTTAAAATACTCCCTCTTTTACACTAATTTTTCAAAAAACATTTAATAAATGGCATTCATTTATATTTATTTTAGATTTATATTTATTTTAGATATTCAAATATAATTGAATAGTTGAAATCATAGAATTTTATAAAAACCTTGTGGATAAGGATAAATTGTTACGGATATTCAATGAACATTACAAGTTGAAAATATGATGTTTATGCATGTGTTTAACCCTTGCCATTATCCCTTCATTTCCGTAAGTTCATTTGTGTCTCAGTATATTAAAATATTTATTCATTTAATTTTTTTATAAGATTAGAATTTACTTGCATGATGAGGTGAAAATGAAAAATAATAAATCAATTATGTCTATTAATATAAAAATAGGGGGTGATTTGATTATTTTTATTATTATCTTGAAAACATAAATAGTAAACCAATTAGTGTGTTTCTTAAATTCAATGAAGAGAGAGATGGTCACAATTGCTGAGAGGAACAAAACAGAGTGGCAACCTGCAAAAAGGGTTTTGGACGGTGGTGACTCCAACGGCGATGATGACGGGTTGTCCTTCTCCTCTTATCTTCCCCTTGTCTCGATCTTAGGCAAACCCATGGCGGCGTTGGTAGTTCCCGGGTTTTGTAGCAACCAACGTCGGGCACTAGCGACATCTCAAAAAATAATCAATGGGAACTGATGTCGTGGCCAATCGTTGATTCACACGTGAACTTATCATGTCGAAGCACTGTAGCCATGAACCAAATGTTTTAATGTATACTATAACAAAATCGGTTTAGAAATATTTTAACAAAATAATTCTATTTGATGAATAGATGTTGAGTTTATTATTTTGTATAAAAACATACTCTTAATTTAGCTTTTAGTGGATCAAAGATTTTTGAAAAGTGTGTTTGGGTCTAGCGGTTGTATAGTGATTCCATAGAGGTCGACATTAAAAAAAACACAAACTCTATTAAATAAATCTCAATACATTTTACATATAAAAAAACTTTCAACAAGGTCAATTGACCCCTCCCCTTTCTTACTATTTCCACCCATGCTCACAAGTTCACCGTTAGCACTATCACATTAAGTTTACAAGTTTTTAAGCATATGTGTACTAGTACTTTAAGCATGAATGTTCAGATTATGACATATATGCTTTTTTATGTAGTAATAGTATGGTTGTTTATCTTTTTTAAGTGAACTTACCATTTCACATTTAGGTGTTGTTTGTTTTTTTACAGGAAAATATTTGCAGTGTACGGATCACATCTGTAGACATCTGTAGCATAAGAGATAGACCAAACATCTGCAGTATGCAAAAAAAGATTGATTGTTTTATAACATCTACAGAATGCTGAAATATTCTGTAATTAAACTAGCCTATTTTTTAAACTTTAAAAAGAACTTTATCATTAATATATAACTAAAAGTCATACAAATGCATTAAAATATAAGTACAAGTCATACAACAGTGCAATAATATTCATAAAACCATACAAATACATTTTTAACTCGTTTATTCGACATTCTGCATTAACGAATCAACAATTTCATCTCGTAACTGAGTCAAATATTCTTGATCTGATGCGATACCATGTTCTTCAACATCATTTTCATCAATTAACGTGCATATGAAAATTTTCAAATGACACATTGGGTTGATCGTATTGTGTAAAAAAGTCATCACTAAGACCCTCTTTCCTTATAAAATTATGTAGCGTGAAACATGCAATGGTAATGTTCCTTTATATAACCAACATAAATGGTGCCATCCTCTTCCATATAGGGAACCGTGCTTTGAAGACACCAAACGAACACTCAATAACGTTTTGTAGTTTTGCATGTGCATAGTTAAAAATTTCTTTATTGGTCAATGCACTACTCCTACGAAAATCTCCAAGCCAATAACTAGAGCCATAAATCCTCGTATGTGTGCATAAGCACCATCACAAAGATAATATTTATCTATAAAGATATATAAATAATTAGGAAATTAAAATAAAATACAAACATTTAAAAACAATTAAAATACCTAGTGGTGGTAACGAGAATTGAACATTTGTATTTGATAATGCTTCAGATAATATTCTAGATTCATGTGCTATCCCTTCTCAGCCACCCACAATGAATGTAAAAACCATGTTGAAGTCACAAATTGCTAATATGTTTAGATAACAATCCTCTTTCACCCTTCCTCTATATAAATCTTGTTTACTAGAAGGGACAACAACATTGTTAGGACCGTTTTCGTACGGAGTACTAACGGATTCTGTGTGAGACCAGATCAAATAGTGCGGAATCCTATTTGATAGGCGATCCAATCAGTGAGAATGACAACCTGATCGATCTAACGATTAAACAAACGTTAAGAATTGAGTAGAAATCGATCAGGAACGAACTATGATGTTGGATAGGCTGCTTAGGGCGCTCTGGACGGCTAGGGTTTGTGAATATTCTAAGTCTCCCTCTTTTTCATGAATTATGTGGTATTTATAGGTTTTCAGTTTCATTCATACGATTGAACCATTAGCATGGTTCAATCGTGTGAGTGACTCATGCGGTTGATTCATACACACGACTGAATGTTCAGTCGTACGACTGAATCAACCTTATGTCTCAGTCATACGACTGATCCAGTCTCTTGGTTTAGTCGTGCGACTGGTCCATAAGTATGATT
>BJCM01153127.1:0-16449 GCA_018326385.1 Flaveria bidentis | reverse complement strand
CTGCATCTCTGTAAGGTCACCAACTTACATGAGTTGGTGAAAAGGTCCATGCTTTTGGTAACTGTACATTGAGGTCTTGAGTCTGTAAACCTTCTACTTCATGTACTTTATCCTTTTTGTAATAGATAAGGATATGAGCTATGGCATGTCATAGTCACAAGTCAAAAGACAATCTGCCTTTTGACTCTACAATTGATTTTGTTTGTGTCTAGTCAATTGTATCCGGCTGGCTTTCAAAGTATAACCGGCTGTAGGATGTAGTATAAGTATCTCATGTTCTTGTATCTTTCTATTATGCTTGTAACACTTGTAATAGAACATAGAGAAAGCAATATACTGCATTCTTGAAAACCATATACTTTTGTTCTTTGTGTTCTATCTCATATATAACTTATGTTCTTAGTGTCTTATTGTGGTTAATCCAGTTTACTGTTTGATTAAGTTTTAGTTAATCTCCTTTTTGTATTGTTTTGTTGTAACTGACCCCCTTCAATGGTCCTGCAATTGTATCCAGCTGGCCATCAAAGTATGTCCAGCTGTAGGATGTAGTATAAGTATCTCATGTTCTTGTAACTTTCATATATGCTTTGTAACACTTGTAATAGAACTTGAGAAAGCAATATAGTACAATCTTGAAAACCATCTACTTGTGTATTTTGTTCACTTGTTCTTTTTCTTACTTACTTGTGTTCTTAGTATCATCTATTGTGGTTAATCTAGTTCACTATTTGATTAAGTTAAGTTATTATCCTCTTTGTGTTGTTGTGTTGTAAGTGACCACCCTTCACCGGTCCTACACGATCCGTGAGACATATTCATCCGAGAGGTTGGCTGATCTTTTCTTTAAAGAAATCGTAACTCGTCATGGTGTGTTGATGTCTATTGTGTCTGATCGTGACACCCGGTTTACGTCTAAATTTTGGAGGAAATTCCACGACGCAATGGGAACGAGGTTACATATTGGCATGGCTTATCATCCTCAGATGGATGGTCAGTCAGAAAGGACCATTCAGACGTTGGAAGACATGCTTCGGGCATGCGTCATTGATTTTGGAGGAAGTTAGGATGACCACTTACCATTAGCTGAGTTCTCATATAACAACAACTATCATTCCAGTATTTTTGGGGTGATATCAGCCATAAAGAGTTAGGGAGCGTCGATGTGGTCGAGGCCACGACTGAGAAGCTGGAAAAAATCAAGGCCTTCATGAAGGCAGCTAAAGGTAGGCAAAAGTCGTATGCTGATAAACAACCTAGACCGATTGAGTTTCAGGTGGGTGATAGAGTTATGTTGAAAGTCTCACCTTGGAAAGGTATCATTCGGTTTAGAAAGCGGGGCAAGTTGAGCCCAAGGTACATAGGGCCTTTCCAAATTATTGCTCGAGTAGGAGAGGTGGCCTATAGACTAGAGTTAGTAAAGGAGTTAAATGGAATTCATCTGACATTTCATGTATCTAATCTGAGGAAATGTTTAGCAAACGAGGATATGGTTGTATCACTAGAAGATATTGAGGTAGACGAACGGTCAATTATGTGGAGCAACCAGTGACGATCATTGATCGTAAAGAGAAGAGGTTGAGGAATAAAGTGGTTCCTCTTGTGCACGTATAGTGGATGCACAGAAAGGGATCTGAGTCTACGTGGGAGACTAAAGAAGAGATGAGATAGCATTACCCATATTTGTTCGAGGGATAACAGGTTTCGGGGACGAAACCTATATAAGGGGATGAACTTGTAACATCCGGTTATTTTTTAGGACAAGAAAGAAGAATAAGTTGAAGAAAAAGAAAGAAAAAAGGAACAAAATACATTTTACTCAATTCAAGGGGTAAAAAGTGTCAAAAGGACAAAAAATTTGTAAAAGTTGGTGTAAAGGGGGCATGGCCGCCCACTCTCCCCTCATAACCCTCACTTCAATCGGCTAGATAGAAAGAGAAAAGGGAGAAAAGGGGCAAAAAATATTCAAGAGTTGAAGAAACAAGGTGAAGAGCCGAATTCAAGTAGGTTTCTAGGTGAAATTTGAAGCAAACGGGTTTGAAGGAAGTCTTACCCGAAGAGGCTGCTAAGGTGAGTTCTAGAACCTCTGTTTTACATGTTTTAATAGATTGTTGGGGCTGGAAATGCATATGAAAACGTTTTTGTGATGTTGGGTGTTGTACCCGTATGTAAATGTTTGTGTGTTTGTGTGTTCGTGTGTTTGTGTGCGATTCGGGTGGGGTTCGAAATTTGGGCATGTTATGTTTGAATGATGATGTGAATGGGTTTCTAAGGCTTAGAATGGATGGTATAAGCTTAGAACAGGTTAGAGAGGGTTGGGGATTGCAATCTGATGTTTAGGTACGAATGAGGCTGCTTATGCGCCTAAAAATTTCCCCATGCGACTGGAGGTCATACGGCTGAAAGTCATGCGACTGGAGGTCATACGGCTGAAAGTCACGCGATTGGAGGTCATGCGGCTGAAAGTCACTCGACTGGAGGTCAGATGACTGAAAGTCCTGCGAGTGAAGGTCATGCGACTAAAGGTCCATACGCCCCATACTGCTCATGAGTCTGGAAGCCCTCCATACGCCTGGAAGTTGTCCATGCACCTAAGTGTTTCCCATGCGCCTGAATGTCCATATGCCCCAATAGTGCCCATACGCCTAAAGGACTTGGTTTATTTTTTGACTTTTGGGGAAATGGGTAAAGTAGGCTTTGACTTGGGATGTTCCTGGGGGCTATGTAAGTTGACTTTTGGGAGTCATAGATGATATGATATTAACGTATGATGTAGCATGTATGATGTATGTTATGTATGTATGATGGTGCTATGTATGGTGATGTTTGTATGTTCATGTTGATGTTCTTTATTATGTATGATTATTTCCCCGTGGCTTTCCGATGAATGCTAATGAATGAAATGAAAATTATTATGTAACGTAAAGTGGAAAATAATGAAAAGAGGAACGTAATGAAAGAATGCATGCATTAATGAATGAATGAAAGTAAGAAAGGCTTGCAAGAAAATGTATGGAGGTTCCCACCCAATGAAGGGTGTTAGCTCACTTGTGTGCGGGTTAGCTACCCTAGAAGGATGCGCATTAGGGTCCAATACTTGTGATTGACCATATGTATGGGATTCTTGTCGCTTGCCCTAGGTACTAGAGTCAGCTTTGTGCATAAAGTTAGAGGTCTATGAAAGACTGCAGGCCTAGTAACCAACTTCGTGCACAATGTTCGGGGTATAGCATATGGCATTGATCCAGAATGAAAGAGAAAAGATAAGTAGTGAATGTACTTGTCCTAGGAAATGGAGTCAGCTTTGTGCACAATGTTCAAGGTCTATGACAGACCTCAGGCCCAGTAACCAGCTTTGTGCATAATGTTCGGGGTATTGTACATGTTATCGAAAGTAATGAACGTATGAACGAAAGTAAGAAGTTATGTATGAAAGTGAATGATGATGACGTATGTTGAATAAACGAAAGTTAACAAACGAATGATGAAGATAATGATATTATCTATGTGTATGTATGATGTGTGATCATGTACGAAAGTATAGTATAATTTGATAGAAAGTAAAAGAACGGTTTTAAATGAAAGTAAAATATGTTTTATTTTAAAACTAGAACTCACTCAGCAACGCAGACTTTTATGTGTTTCCAGTTGGCAGGTAATGGTTGCTGAGGATGCTATGGGGCGGCTACTTGGCTCTTTTTGGATGACATTCTTTTGTTTAATGTTTTTGCATTCTAATACGAACAAACGATGTTTTGTAACGAATGTTGTATTAACTTGCAAAAGCACTTATATTGAAATGAAAGGTTATTTTATTGTTTCCGATGCAGTGTTTTATTAAAGTTAATGTAAATATATATTTTATGTGCGATGATTTTCCAGCTGTAAGCGTCCCAGGAACGGGGCCTTACAAAAGTTGACCCTTTATTTTTAACATGTTTCAGGTTTGTTACTTGAGGAACTCTTCTTGCTCATATAAGACTTGGATTTAGATAGATTAAACATCTTATGTTGTGTTTTATATTTTTGTGTATTGTAATGACTTAATTGACTTGTATGTACAATGAATAATGGTATTTAATATTATTCCAACTAATTTAGTTCCATGTGCTATGAACAATCTTTTCACATTCGTCCGCCCCCATGATTCCGTTGTCGGTCGGGGTGTGGCAGATTGGTATCAGAGCCATGGTTGTAGGGAATTAGGTTATTAGAAATGGAATGACATAGACTATAACTAAGTACCCTTACACATGAGTCCTCTCATGTATTTTATATGCTTAGATAGGATTTTATGTGCCATATGTGTTTATACTTGATTATGTGATTATATGCCTTATATGCTTATTCTTATACTTTGAATCTTATCAATGCACACACGAACCTTAAATCATATTATAAGACATTATGTGCCTAAATTAAATGGTTTTCAAAATGAGCTTTGAATCTTTATTCATGGTTTTCAAGTTTCATCAAAGTCTATGTCCTATATCTTGAAACATGTAATGCTGGAAGAGTATCCAAATCACTGATGAATCTATTTACCTTACCTGCGAACCATTGGGGTGAGTGTCCTCTTACAGGTACACATGTCTTCATTAAGGTTGTAGCTGACATAATATTTTGATAAGTCAACGTATTGCCTTGCTTTGTAAACCGAACATTACACTCGAAATATCTTGTTATTTTGAATCATCTTATCATTGATCTTATCTTCTTAGAACTTAAAACTCATTACCCAATTTTCATAACGACCCTTAATAATTTTTTTCAATATCTTCCCCTCAAAATCCCACTTACTCTGAAAACTCATTTCAATGATACTCTTATTCTGAACTGAACCATTAATCTTAACAAACACGATTTTGATACGATTTTAAACTAATGTAACTTTGAAACCTCAATGGCATAATAAACAAGAATCGATCATCTAGGAACCATATCGAAGTTATTTGCTTTGAGGAGCTCTTATTAATTCATATCTCCTCGAAAAATGTCTTAAGAATATTTCTCATGTTTGTCAAGTCGACTCTCGTATTGATCTAATACTTGGTGCTTCATTCATGACAAAACTTCCTTAGTTGTCATGTACCGTCTAAAATGCAAAAGCTTGTCAACCAAAAGGTCTAAACAAATTGATGATCTATTCACCTTGTCAAAAAAAACATACGAAACCTCAAATCATGGAATTAAACAAACTTAAGCATAGTGAAATATCATAATTAAACTTAATGAATTAAACGCTACCAAGAGTTCCCTTGCAAACACCAACTAAAATCTAAGTTTTCAAATAACCTTGAAATTAAATTTCTAGTGATTAAATTTCGGGACGGAATTTTCTAAATTAGGGGAGAGTGTAACATCTGCCCATTTTGGAAAATAGAAACCCAAACCCGAATTCGTTTAGGTCAATTTTTGGAAAATCAAATACATTAGTTAGAAATTTAATTTATTTTTATTCTTCAAAAACAATAATAATACTATTTATTCAACTTCCATTTATTAAATCAATTCATGGTAATTTTATGATTTATAGAATAAAATTTCATAAATTTATGAAGTTTATTTGTCATTTATGAGTTTTAATTATAAAACAAAAATAAAGGATTAAAATACAAGATTATTATTTTTACAAATATGTAAGGTCTAAAAAATGTTATTAATATTTATAAGATTTTAAATATTTAATTAAAATAAATAATCAAATTACAAGTTCTTATTAGATTTATAGTCTACTAAGATTTAATAAAAAAGAATTTGTTAAATTAAAATTAAAGTTTAAATAAATTTAAAGTTTAAATTGTAATTATTTTTTTATTAATTTAAATTATTTAATTTTATATTTATTTCAAATTCCAATCATAACCCCCTTTTAAAAGACTTATAACTCATCATTAACGCCATTCATAACCTACTTCTAACCTCAACTATAAAAGTAAGTCTTAGGCCTCACTTTTCATAAATTTATTCTCTAAAAATTTTACTCTCATATCTTTCTTTTATCCATTGGTTATGATCAATTTGAAGAATTTTATTTTAGAAGAAATTTCAAGAATTCTTAATACTAAGATAATCTTTTATTTCTTTTATATTATACATTTCAATCATCCTACTATCCAATTGTTCATGACTTTATGTTCTTACTATTATTCTTTCTTCTATCAAATCTCTTTTAATTTTAATCATTATCATTTTATCATTAACATTTTAATAATCACTAACCTTATAACAATCACTAACATTCCAAAATCAAGCTAACAACACACTAACATAAACATAGAATCTCGTTTGTATATGGACGGCTATGCCACCGCATTCGGTTATTCCACAAGATTATTTTTCTATATGATGGTTATGCCAAAGTCTTAGAATATTTTTATAACTTAAATGAAGATTAATATAGCATATATTGACATAATAAATTGTTCTAACCTGTTTCATGCTTTAACAATTTTAAAAGTATACATAAGTGCCTTACTACAATCTAGCAGAATATAATCTGATTTCAACCGACCATAACTTGATCATAACAAACTAAATTTGAGTAAAATAAAACTCCAATATTAATTTCATTGAATTACCCTTTCAACTACAGTTTATACATCTTCAAACTCAATCGGACGACTCAACAATAGCCTTCACAAGATAAGTGCGCATTTCAGCACCATCTGTATTGTGCTTCTTGTTTGACCTATTTACAAATCTTTTTATAAAAATGTTTCTGAATGAAAGTTGTCGGGGAGACGTTGAACTAGTCAAGTATAAATTTTTATAATTTTATGAAACCGTTTGCTATTTTTAAAACCTGTTCAAACACATACCAAATATTCTGTCCAGAATCTAAAATTGATGCAATAATCCTTTTTCAATCTACCTTTCGCTTTTTAGCATTCTCTAAACGTCCCAACTTCTTGTAATGAATTCCAACCTCAAGTTATTGTATTTTTTTTATCATTTAGGACATCACCTTTGAATCTTGACTCCAAGCTTTCTTATGTACTCTACAACCATCACTATACTTGTGAGTTTTCCATGTGAGTTCTCTATGCCCCATTTTTACTTTATTTCGCACCTTTTCGGGTGAAACATGTTAACCTTATAAACTTACACTTGTAAACATCTTGATACTTGTAAATGCACATGCAATTCACCTTTACTTTTTGTCATGGTTATTGATATTATTGTGAGTGTTATACGAGATACATTATATGTTGACAAAGATTAACTATTGATAGCCTGGTGACGTCATAGATCTATGGGCCTGACAAGCCTATTTGGTGCTAAAGCCGATGTATTGTCGACTTTTGATGACATATGACTCGTTCATCATGGGAACCAAGTACACTTAGCCAATCTTATAAACTTGTAATTAAGTCGAGGTTTGATTGTAGCTATATGCGTTCTATAAACTTGCATAATTCATAACCATTGACATGAATTGCTACTTGTAAACCTTTTTATATATATGTACGTTTAACCCATGAAAACTTACCAACTTTCAAAGTTGATCCTTTATTTTTAACATATTTCAGGTTTTTTACTTGAGGAACTCTTCTTGCTCATATAGGACATGGACTTAGATAAATTAAACATCTTATGTTGTTTATATTTTTGTGTATTGTAATGACTTAATTGACTTGTATTGTTTAATAAATAATGGTATTTAATATTATTCCAAGTAATTTAGTTCCATATGCTATGAACAATCGTTTCACATTCATCTGCCCCGATGATTCCCCGTCAGTCGGGGTGTGACAGTAAGTAACTAGCTTTTATGGATTAAAATATCAAGTAAAAAGCAAAAACTCAAATTATGCGAGAAATATAAGCAAGCAAGAACTTCAAGATGATGGATAAAAATCTCATCGCGCGAAAAACTTATAGTTTTCGCGAGATAACTTAATCCAATGACAAGATTCTATGACGAAGAACTACATTATCTAAAGTATTCTTCCCTTATAAGCCCATATATTCAAAGCAAGAATACCAAACAATCTTGATTCTTCACTTAATCAACCCGTTCGATCATTATCCCCGTCATGTAAGATAAGATAAGCCCACATTATCATGTTTCAATTCACAAATGACCTAAATCAAATGTTATGGATATAGAATCTTGAACTTGATCAAACATTACAAAAACCCTTTGTTTAAGTAACATAGTTTTTGAATGAGAAATGTTTTACAAATGACGGTTACTGCTGCGAAGATTTTGCATAAACTTTTCTCATGAAAGTTTTCTTATGAAAAAGTTCTCACATGAAAATTCTCACATGGAAACTTCTCTTATGGAAAGTTGTCTCATGGAAAGTTTCCGCCTGGAAAAGTTTTCGCATGGAAAAGTTCTCTCATGAAAAAGTTTTCGCAAAATACAGTTATTTTTGCTAAGTTCTCACATGATGCAGTTACTCCCGTTATAACTTCAACCAAAATTTACTTTTATGATTTTGAATCACTTCTACGGTCTGGGATCTTTTGTTTTCCACCAAACGTTGAAGATACCGAGCATAACGATGAAACGAAGCCGATTTCGTGTGTGTTCACTCTCGGTTTCACCTTCTTCTCCTTTAAAACCGGTCTAAAGTCGATCTAAACCTTTAGATCTTATATCTTCAACCTCCATGCCTAACGTCTTAAATGGATGATCGTGGAATAAAAATCTGTGTATCAAGAGCAATACCTTGCTCTGATACCAAATGTAAAGTCCTCATCACCATCGATTCCACATATTGTTGCACTTGATAATCAAATTACGATGGATATGTGTGTGTGTGTGATATCAACGAACATTAAACAAACCCAATCGAATATTAATAATCAATGATTACAATACCAAAGGATTTTACGTCATTTAAGCTCGATCCACCCGAGGTGAGATCCCCTCGGGTGGCCTATCACACATTGCTCTGCTCTCTCACTCTCAAAACACATTTACAAATGAACACACATATTAAAATACATAGGAAAAACATCTATATATACTATCCAGATGTTATCACGCGAGAACATTAAGTTCTCGCACGACAACTCCAAGTTTTTGCGCGATGAGATTTTAATCCATCATCTTGAAGTTCTTGCTTCCTTGTATTTCTCATATGATTTGAGTTTTTGCTTTTCACTTGACATTGTAATCCATAAAAGCTAGTTTCTTACATAGTTAAAAAAATTCGAATGATTTGTTTATTTAAAAACCCAGGAGTAGTTGTTTAGAAACCTTTTACTAGATTATATTTTAAATTAAAGTTACAAGCTAATTGCACTATATTTAAATTTAAAAATAAACCATTTGATTGAATATGAAAAATTAAAAATTTAAATCATAAACTAAAATCTTACTTTCTCCAACTAGTTTCAAATATAAAACCTAAACTAAATAATTTGAAACAACTCCAAAATCTTGTACCAAAAAAGTTAAAAACTAGTTGTCTAATTTCTATTGGTTTTATTAGAAAGGTAATTAACAAAATGAACAGATAAAAATAAATTTATAAAAAATAAAAATCTATAAATAAATTTACATTTTATAATAAAATTTTAGAAATAAATTACTACTAATATTTATGATGATTTTTTTAAACCAAAGTGGCTAAAAATAAATAAAAGTAATAAGAATAAAATAAATAACATGAAGAAAGAAAATAAAAGATTAATAATAACATATTTTATCATTTTAAGTGTTAATGGAAAAGTGATCATTTAAAAAAAATAAGTTTATAAAAATAAAAGTGATTAGAAAAGATTAAAAAATAATAAAAAGTAAATTAAATTAAATAAAAACAAAAAAATAAAATAAAAGATTAGTGAAAATTACAAATTTTATCGTTTAAACAGTAAGGGCAAATGATGTTTTACACTAAACTAACTAAAAAGTTAACTTTTCTTAGTAGAAAGAATCAAAAGCGAGATAAGTTTTCAAATAGGACGTTGAGTGTATTTATCAAATTTTAAAGATAAAATTCATAATTTTAGATATATTTAAAAGATAAAATTTGTAATTTACTGTAAAAAAGAATTTATAAGGTATATTGTAGGTAATTATTGAGTGATGTTTGTCGATCAGGTTATTATTTATATATTGAAGAACTAGTATGTATTTCTGTAGTGAAAATGTCTATCTGAAGTAGACTAAATGTTGTATTTCATTGGGAGATAACCATCATATTGTTTTGTAAAAATGGCGTAATATTTCTAGTAAACAACGTGTTAGTTTTATGGCTAAGAGTGTGTGCTTAATTCTCGGTTACCATTGCTTTCTAATATTGGCTTTTATAATAAAGCTTGACTAGAAACTACATTCATGATCATACATGGTCGTCAACATAAATTAGGTTGCCATTAGAGTTATTGTTATCATTTTATTAGTAGTACTTAAAAACACCCGTTACGCCCGCCGGAAATGATACGACTTACGGATTAGTATTCGCACATGGATCAAGTACTACCAGTAACTTATCAACTAATAGTCGCCACTCCCGCTTGGACACCACAGGGCACTACCCCGTCGACCGTAACTTATTAAGAACATTAAATAGTTGAGGAACTATTGTATTTTTATTTAAAATATTTTAAAATAAAAAATATAAAAAATCAAAACCGACCATGACATCAAAGTCCGCTATTTGCCATCTGCTCTCCCCTTCCCCTATATGTTGCTAGTGAGTTACCACCACGGCTCCACCATTACAACAAATTTAACCTTACCACCACAACCTATTTAACCCCAACAAATTGAGCTCGATCTATCTATCACATTCGAACTAAAATAGTCATGTAATTATCTCAAATAAATATGCTGGCTATTTATATATGCTAAGCAAAAGTATATTATAACTTCGTACTATAATAATGATTACAAACAAAAGTAAGAGGAGTGGAGTGTTACAACAAAATTGGAACCAACTTCTAGTAGCCTTTTCATATATGTAATCTCATATGATACTTCCCTCATGTTATCATGTTTCAAAATTTCTCAAATTTTGCACTAGTACCTTGCATTTCGTAATATTACATTATTAACTATAGGTATCTATTCAAACCCATAGAGCTCCTGCCCTGATGAGCATAGGCTTCAAATCACTCCTGAGTTGAAGACTCATAACCTCATTAGTACCACCAACTAACTCCCCACCAATAAACACAGCCGGGACGGTGCTGCACCCTAACCTAGACAATGCTTGCTCTATGTCTCGGCCTCTAGCTATCTCATCGAGCTCGTAGACCGTTGGGTTCACCCCAAAGTCATTGAAGAGGGACTTTATTGTGTGGGACATGATGCAAGAGCTTTTACTGAAGATTACCACAGGCCTCTCAACAACCATTACTTTCACTCTATCCATTTCTATGCACTGAACTTAAAAACTGTTATCGATTGATTATTGATGACACTGTTTACTTGGTTGTGTGAAATGTGAGTGATCATTAGGAGATATATAGGGTTTGTAAGGATGATACGTGGAGAAAATGGAATGTTTTAGGTTAATTAAAGATAGTGACATTAGATTCTATAGATGGGATTTGGTTTGAAAGATGACAATGACACGCGAGTGAAAAGTTAGAAAAGT
The DNA here is from genome assembly GCA_018326385.1 of Flaveria bidentis. Taxonomy (NCBI): domain Eukaryota; kingdom Viridiplantae; phylum Streptophyta; class Magnoliopsida; order Asterales; family Asteraceae; genus Flaveria; species Flaveria bidentis. The sequence goes on along the minus strand of BJCM01153127.1, from coordinate 4,891 downwards.
TGGATTGTAGCGAATCACTTTGCTACGGAAGCATATGTTTGATATGTATGTCAATGCTTGTGTTGGGACTTCATATTCTATTCTTCAAGTACATTTATTCCAAATTTACATGGACTTTTCAAGAGGTGGAAGGTTATCCTTATATCTCTAATCGACCTTTCAGAAGAGGTGTTGAAAAGAAGGAGCAGATTGCTCAATCTATTTTTTGATAAGATTTTATTATTGGTTTAATATAATTTTTGAATAACTGATATAGTTAGATTTATGTCAAATTTAGTGTTTTATTATCTTCTCATGCTATTTAGGAGTCAAGAATCTATTATAATATATCAGCATCTTTTGATTATATTTTACTAAATTAAATTTTGGATTTCTTATCTGACGGTAATTATTCTCTATTTCTTTCGCGTAATTAAATGAGGTGATTTGCCTCAAATAATTCGTGTATCTTGCAAGATATGTCATTTTCTTTAACTCATCAAAACAAAAACGAAAATTTATATCCGTTACTCTAATATATCAAAGTAATTCACATGGAATAAAAGCGTCACAGTTAAATTATGACTATTCTTTTAAGTTGACAAAGGTATAATACATAGTGGACACAACTATTTCATGTTAACTGTAACATGTTTTAGTGTGTTATCTTTTCCAAGCGGACTACTTTACGTCTTTTCACGAAGGTTTAACTACTAAGCATAGATCAACGTAACCAACTAGAGATTTCCTTTACAAGATGCATGTCCCATTACATACACAACGACATTTCATATGACACAACAAGTGGATGCTGTGTTTATGGATTCTTGTTACCTCAAATGCAAAGCTAAAATATGCGATATCATCGATTATAACACAATGTACATAGAGAGCATGCAACTAGCACACACTTAAAATAAGTGAAAACGTGACATGTGTAGGAAATGTCCAAGCGGGATACCTTTTCAACCATTAGGAATCATGAAACTTCCTAGCAGATAGTAGAAAAATCACAACTGATAAACAACCAAAATGCTAAGTATATCTCACTTATAGAAATACAATTAATTGTATGGTTCGGGAGGGGTATAGTAGAGGCAAACCTTTCCTCTTTTTTAAGAAAAAGTCTCAACAGATGCATAATCTTTATTTAAGCATCAAATTTTATATTTTTCAAGTTTATATAATTAAGTAACAGTTGTTTATTTTCTGATATAGACTAAAATCATGCATTTCTTCCGATGGTGATAAAATCCTTAAAAACACTAATTTATGGATCAAAATAAGATGGAAACTAAAAAAGTATACAAATATGTTCAAGTACATGTAAACCCTAGAACAACCATGTCAACTATATTAAAGATTGAAAACATGGAATCGGCACAGATTAATGTAAAGAACTATGATGTAAGACAACATCAAACATACAACAAAGTGTTACAGGTTGTATGAAAATCAGTGGCTATAATGATGACGATGAACATTTTAGAGCATATGTGTGTGGGGAGAAGAAGATAACTTTCTTGAATTCAAACTCACATTTTGAGCTCGTTAAGATTAAATTATCAAACTATTAGTATTATCTTCAATCCTAACAGTTCCTTATGCTATCCACATGACTTGAACCCATTATAGCCTTAGGCTCTATCATGGCTACAAGCTCATTGGTCTAGCAACATAAACCAGCCATAATCACCGACCCATGCTCTTAAATTAACAAAAAAGACAACTAATAACACATTTCAACACACCTCGTATAAAAAAAATAAAAAATACAAAATATAATAGTCAGACGTTGAATTAACAAAAGAATAGTATTAATACGACATGCCTTTACAATTCTATGATAAGAAAGGATTAACAACACAGCTTTTTATATAACACTTTATGTAAGACACACCCCGGCCCTTAGCAAATAAATCACCCTTACTCTTGGTTGATCATTAGTATCAATTTTGACAACCTTTAAAACAACAGATAAACCTTTACCATCAAGTTTGGGATGGCAGGTGTCGAATTCACCAACTATACCCCTCCTGGACCAACTAAACTTGGTCCGCTTTATATTTGGAATAGCTAGATTAAACAAAAGCAGCAAAACAAAAATAAAATTAAAATGCAGGATTATTTACAAGTAGTATCATAGATATGCGTCTCAAATTTCCACAATTTGTTATTGTTAACTCAATTTGACATTTAAAATGTGTACCATATGCATTATAAGCGTGTTTATTATTACAAGCATGTTACTCAAGGGTATGTCACACCCATAGAGCTCATACATTTATGATCATAGTTTGTAGTACGTGTCTGTTGAAAATAAAGGCTAATGATCTCATTCGTTCCATCAACAAACTCACCTCCTATAACGCAGCCGATACTATAGGATTCTTGCCAAGCCTTAAATTTAGGGCTTACTCAATTTCTTGACCTTTGGTAATCTCATCTAGCTCATAGATAGGGTTCACTCCGAATTCTAAAATAAGTGACTATATTGGGTGACATATACAACACGAAATTCTACTGAATATCGCAACCGGTCTCGATGGCCCCATCCTCGTCACTAGGTCCATTTGAAATTAATGTTTTCTATAATTTTAGCATAAGGTTACGTAAAAGAGGACTGATAAAATTATAGGTTTTGATGTGAAAGTTATGAATCCATGTCAGTACTTATATATAGGATTTGTGGAATAATTTTGTAGTGCATTAAAAAGAATAAAGATAATATGAAAATGAAATGGGAATTGTGTCCTTAATAACCCCATTTCTCTCTCATCAAATATGTTGACATGAATACGTTTATGGGGGCATAGAAACTATTCTTCTCGTTTACTAATTCCTTAAAAGTGTGTACGAAGGTTTATTGGAGCTTATTAGTATAAATAACATATAACTTGGTCGTGTAAGAAAATGAAAATTATTATTATAATTAGATAAAATATTATCGATCATAATTATTACTATGGTTAACCAAATTTAGGTAAAAGGAGTATGACTATATTGTCGATCATGTTATTATTTACATATTGAAGAACTAAAATAGGATTTATAGATAATTTCTTGAATGATGCTTGTCGATCATGTTATTATTTACATATTGAAGAACTAGTATGTGTCTATTGTGAAAATGTCTACGTAAAATAGAACACAAATTGCATTTTATTAGGAGTTAACCATCATATTGTTTTGTAGAAATGATGTAATTTTCCGTAAAAAAACATGTGATTTAGATGGGTAAGAGTTATAGCACCAAACATGTATCAAATGAATTGCAATACAACGTAACTAAACACCACAATACAAAGATAACATTAAGGAAACTTGGTATCAAAATAAAACTAAGTGAACTTTAAACACTTAAACACTAACTTAAAGCACACCCTAACTCTAATCTCGGTTCATTATGATAACAAAACAACCCGATTAAACAACCTAAACACTAGTTAACATTGCATTAATGATTTGATGACTCACTTGCTCCCTTGGTCGACACCTATCATCACTAAGACACCAAGCTCCATCTCAAATTACCACCTATGCCTAAGGATCAACTAAGCAAACCTAATAAACACCATCTCAATAACCTACATCTAGACCTAATAATGGAAGCTCCACTACATAAAGCTCTCGGCCGAAGGCACTCCACAATCCCTATTTCATCGACCACAACTTCACACCACCACCACTATCACTCTCCGCTCAACCACCCTACCCCTTGGTTCATAAATCGCAACCATCATGAGCACCTTTTACTCTCTCTTGGTCACCATAATAGCCAACATCATCCAAAGCCTCATATGATCATCATCTTCCAAACCAATTCACAAGGAATTAAGATCACAAGGCTTAAGATAACCATCCCAACCGATTCTCTAAGGAGTTAGAGGCTATCATCAACTTCTTTTCATCTTCTTCTTCTATCAAAATCAAGGTTCCATCCTTTAATCCATAATTAACTAAGCTTACAAGATATATATGTGTTTTAACAACACATACAACCAACGCTTTTGGTTTAAACATCCAGTTCTTCACAAAACCTCATAAACACTTCATCTTTATCAAAAATCAGTAAGAAAGATTCAAGAACCTAGAAAAATATTAAAAACCAAATATTTAAACAAAGAGATTATAAATAAAGGGGTGAAATTATGTGTATTTTTTATAAATTCGATTTATTCATTAATTGACTGTGATTGTAGGAACAAAAACTAAAAACTTGTTAGAAGTATTAAGTAATAACATTCTGCAAATTTGGTATGATTATGATAAGTAAAATAATTTATATAACTTATTTAATTATTGAAACAAAATTTTCAAACCGAAGATTTGAACCTGGTAAAAAGCTAGAAACATTATATAATAATCCCTATGTTTTATAGGACCTATAGAATAAATTTCAAGATTTAATTTGAAGTTATTCCTGAGTTATATATTTTAAATATATCTGTAATTCAAAAATCAGAAAAAATATCTATACTTTAAGATAAATCATGAAAAATTTATAAAAACTATTATATCTTGATTGAAATAGTGTGTATAAATTTGGGAATTTTTAGAGATATTTTACTATTTTTACTAGATTATTGTCAAAATAGTAAAAATGATAAAAAAGGTTCTATTATGAGTCTATACCCTAGAAATTTATGAGATAATTTACCCAAATATTGTAAACTTCCAGAAAATAGAATGTAACTAATTGATATATGAAACTTTTACATATTAAAATGGATTTTTGTATATTTCTGCTATAAAATTTTCTTGACAAATAGGTAACTATAACTTCTCTTTAGATTTTTGTAATTTGAGGTGCTGAAAGTTTTAAACAATGATATTTATTTCTAATCTATAAATATTTTTGGTAACTTATCTGCTGGAATAAGAGGTGAGAATCATAACCTCATTTTATATT
>BJCM01153126.1:0-15389 GCA_018326385.1 Flaveria bidentis | reverse complement strand
TTGTAATTCTTCAAAACTCAAGATCAAATCACTAACAACATACAATTCTTGCATAATCCACGTTAAACAACATGTATTCTATCAAACTAACACACTAACAACATCAAACAACATCGATTTTAATCCCATGATGATCAATTTCGTCCAACACCCTCGGCCAACATACAAACTCACGAAAAACATCAAGAAAACTAACCTTTAATCGATTTATAACTTGCATGAAAATGATAACATTGTATCAACATAATATAGAAGACCTAAAAGAAGTTTAACAACCAAATCTATTATATATAATTTTTTAGTATATATTTATTCTATTATTATTATTATTATTATTATTATTATTATTATTATTATTTTTATTATTATTTTTTTTATTTTTTTTATTATTATATACTATTATTTTTATTATTATATTTTTTAATTTTTTTATTACCGAGAACTGAATCGATCATGGGATCACATCCTCAAGAAATTCTCTAGCAGAAAGAGGAATTTAACATCGACAAATAATAAGATCACACTGATAACTGAACCTGATCACAGTTCTTGAGTGATTTTGAAATTCTCAAACAGATCAATAACGATTGCTCATATGTTTGAGCATTTAAACCCATGCCCTATCTTTTTCAAAAAGCAGAAGATGATTCGTTAAGGTTCGATTAAATACTTTAGAATGCTAGAACCCCACAATCATTGCCAAAAAACCTCACCTAACCTTAGGATTTCTCGTATTTTGTTACGATCTTTATGGAACAAGGCTTGTGCATTTTTGCAAGTGATTATCATTAGAATTTTGCATTTTGTGATGAATTCATTGTTAGATGATTTGACACAACTTAGACCAAAATGGTGAGAGCTCTAGGTCTATACTCACGTATAACAATGGAGATGACCATTTAATATGTGTCGATGAGAGCTCTAGATTAGTACTATCGTACAACAAAGAAGATCATCACTCCAAGTCAGTACTTTCGTATAACAGAGGAGATTAGCACAAACAAAAGTCATATAAATACACCAAACATTGCTCAATATATATGGCTTATATGCTTTTTATCAGGATGGATGAAAGATCAATTCTCAATTTAATTTTTGTCAGGAATTAGTTTTCGTGCAAGCCAAAAAGATTGCATAAATCAACACATCCTTAAGCATAGATTTTAATTTAAATCATTATGCTGGTGTCTACTTTATTATTCAGGCTAAGCCTACCAAGCATATCATTAAAGAATCTGTTTGTTTGTTTAATTTTTATTTGCAATTGAAAATTAAATGTGAATCAAATAACAACATCAGTTACTATCCCTTCTCATTTTAAAACGCAAGCCATGTAAGAATAAGCATTTCAAGATGATATACAATCATTTCCCATTCATGTTGAATCTAGTTCCCAAAAATTCTTGTTTTTTATTGAATTTTACTATACTCTCCCCTAAATTTTATTTTTGCAAATTGTTTTTTAATAAAATGTATAAAAATAGAAATTTACCAAAGAATGTGTTCGAGACTACATTAATACAAAGATAAGAAACGAACTATCAAGAAATATGTAATGATTGTGAGGTAAGAACTATAATTGTGTAGATAAAAATCCAGGTATAAAATGCCATGACCTTAACCTGTTTGTTCCACCTCTATTTGAATTAGGAACAATCTCTGTCAATGAATTGGATTACTAACAGTCCACCTGAATTGTTCCTGCACTCATAAATAGATTAGTTTGAAAAAGGAACCCTGACCATTGTAGACTTGGGATTTCCTTTTTTATCGCTATAAGTAACTTGCTTCATCACACAATCTGTTGAAATATCGGGTATTTCTGTATCCTTCTTTTTAATTTGCCAAATTTCTTTCGGGTTAATTAATTTTGTTTTAAAGAAATTAAATTTGGAGATCATTTGTTGTTTAAAATAGAAGGTAAAAGAATTTGGGTTTAAAACCTTGATAATGATCATCTTTGAATCATATTAAATCGGTTTCACATGAAAAGGTTTCGATGGTGGATTTTTATTCAACTATTCAAAGATATGTGCTTTTTACCTTTTAAACCAGAGAGCAACCCATGTTGCCTTTACTGTTTGTAACCTTCTTTGTAGACTGACATTCGAAGAATCAATTTGGTTTGCATTTACCATCCGTAGCAAGTCTTTGAGGACACTTCTTTATCCCATGACCTTCTTTTCCACACTCAAAACAAGCCTTTAAAGGCTTTTGATGCTTGAATGTCCTGTGTAAACTAGAGATTGCTTTGAGGTTATTGCATATTCTTCCTTGTTTTTGGAAGTTGTTGTGCTGAACAGTGGATGAGATCTTCACTAGCCTTGTTTTAGATTGTTGAGTGTAGTGTGGATGACTGGCTTGTTGTGCAGTTGGAGAATTGCAATTGGAGAAGAGATTCATATTGGTGTGGATTTAGTTTTTGGAAACTTTTGACACTTGACAATTTCAGGTGATATCTTGATATTTGAGAAACCCATACCATCCTCGGTGTTTGATTCATCAATAGAGTTTGTCCAGTCTTGTATAGACAGATCTACTTCCATTGGATCTTTATTGATAGGAAAATAATGTGTTGCTATTGTTCGAGATTGACGATTAAGTGATTCCCAATTCATCTCTTCTTTCATAATTCTAATAGGCTCAAAGGTAGAAGAAACAATAGATACGGATTTACAAACACCTTAGGCTGAACAATTATTATCTTGATTGTTATCATTCAGATTATTGTATCCCATACCAATTGTAGACTCATAATCATCCCGTACCTCTTTAAGATTCACTCCCTCTAAACTTGCATGCAAACTGTTAGTATCCTTTTCAATTAAATCAATTTATGGATGAAGTTTAGGAATTGGAGAGTAACATAAAGTAGATGGAAGTGGAACTGAATTAAATACAGTTTCACCATCTGAATAATATCCAATCCCATTTTTTTACCATGCCCCTTTTGTCTAGCAACAAGCTCATCCTTTCTCATCTGTGAGAGGGTCCATTTATCAAGCTTTGTTTGAAGTTGGGTCGTTTCAAAATGAGATAAAACATCCATTTCTTGTAAAATATTGATTTCAATGTTACGCTTCAAAATGGTTCTTCTCAAAAGATCATTTTCAGCCAATGCTTCACTAAGTTTCCTTGAAAAAACAATTTAATTTTCTTTAATTCCTGATTAATTATTTTTAGTCTTTTTCATTTTCCAATAATAATCTAATTGCCTTATAAATCCGAAATAACCGGATTTTGCATGAAGAAGAACACATATTATGAACAGTTTCATAAGGAAGACCCGTGATAATTCTTTCTGCAACTAAGCTCTGTTCATAGTTGCAAACCTTTGTGATTCTTTGTTGTTCCTCTAACTTGACTTTTAGCATTTCTTTATTCATAGATTATGTCTTCCTATTATCAACTTTCTCAGACTCATTATCTTCATTTTTGTCAAATTTAGATTTACTGTCATTTTTCAACTCTTAGAGTTTCATAATTTTCTTTAAGTTTAACAATTGAATCTAAATTAGGTCTCAATACTTTCATCTTTTCAATCAGCTCAACTTTGTAGTCAAGTATGCTTGTTATAGAAGAAATAAAATTAGTATTAAGCATATTGGTTTGATGTGGGAACATGACTTGCTAGAATTCTTTTATTTTGATATCTAGCTCAACAGATTTTAGCTTGTTGATCATATCCATAAGTTTTGTGTCAACATAATCTCTTTCTTGCTTCAACATTTTAACATGATGACTCCACTTGGACGGACAAGAGTCAAGAAGCATTTGAACCACAATGTGCAACCTTCTGGGGTAGCTAACCCACACACCATTGAGCTAACACCCTTCATTGAGTGTGAACCTCCATACATTTGCTTGCAAGACTTTCTTACGTTCGTTCGTTCATTTATGCATGCATTCTTCATTTTGTTCCTCGTTTCATTATCTTCTACTTTACATTACATAATACTTTTCATTTCATTCGTTAACATACAACGTAAAGCCACGAGAAAACAAACATACATAATAATAAGGAACATCAACATACACAGTTAACATCATCATACAGGGCATCATACATACATAACATATATCATGCATAATCATACAACAACATCATCCATGCCCAACACAACCTCTATAGCCTCAAAAGTCATCTTACATGAACTCCCTGGAATCTTCCACGTCAAAACTTACATTTTCACTTTCCCCCGAAAGTCAGTAAATAAACTATATTCCCTCGGGTACACAAGCCCTACTTGGGTGTATGGGCACCCTTCAGTCTCATGGCCTTCCAGGCGACTAAACACTTAGGTGAATGGACATCAAGCGAATGAACCCTATGCGAATGAACCTATGCGGATGGACACCATGGGCGACTGAACCCAATGCGGATGTGTACACAAGCGTATGGACCCTTAGTTGCACGACTCACATGCGCTTGAATCTAATGCGGATGAATTTCATGCGTATGGACCAAATGCGGATGGATCTAGGCGTATGGACCCTTAATCGCGTGACTCCACATACGAATGGCCCTCAATCGTATGACTCACAAGCGAATGGACCTAAGTCGCACGACTCCCATGCGAATGGCCCTCAGTCACATGACTCACATGCGAATGAACCTCAGTCGCACTCCTTTCGGCCGTATGGCCTCAGTCGCATGCCATTCGGTCGCCTAACCCTAGCTGATGCAGAATGCAGTTCATCCCGAACCCAACCTGCACTTTTCGGCCTCCAAACCCTTCCAAACTCGTTCTAACCCCAAATCAACCATCCTAAACCTTAGAAACACATACCACAACACCATACAAGCACATACAAGCCCGAAAACAAACTCCACTCGCATCACACACGAACACACACGAACACACACATACGGGTTCAACACCCAACGTTTCCAAAAACGGGTTTCAGATGTTTTCCAGCCTCTAAATCATTTGAAAACTTGTGAAAGAGGGGTCCTAGAACTCACACAAGCAACACCGTCGAGTAGAGCTTCAATCTAACCCGCTACACCTCAAATTTTGCGCTCGAAACCAAGAAAACCGAAGCTTAAGACCACTTTTCTTCCTCTTCTCTCTCTATACCTGAAAATTGTTAGTGTGGGGGAGGGTATGGGCTGCCTTTCCCCCTCTCATACCCCACTCTTCCAATCTTTCTCTCTTTTGGCAAGTTTGGTCCCTCGACTTTAGAATTTATTTCTTTTTCTTCTTTCGTCGGCTTCAAAGATAATATCCGGGTGTTACAAATGATGAGCTTCTAGACTTGCATTCTCCACCAAATCAAGCTACGCTTGAAGCTGAGGTCATGGTTGAACCCTAAGAGAAAACACAACCTGGAACTAGTGCTGAACCACTGCCAGCTTCATCTTATAATCCATAACAGAGTCCTAAACCTTCTTCTAGACATATGAAGGGGAAGGACCAAACCGAGAAAGATAACGAAGGAAGACCTGGTGACCAAGACTAACCTTCTTGATTGAAGAACAAAAAGAGGAAGAGGATGGATATTACAAGGGACTTAAAGAAAAAGAAGAAGAAATCTAAGGCATCGATATCTACACCTCAAGATGAGTTAGAACATCCTGAGGGTGAACTAGAATAGGCTTCTCAACCAACTCCACTACAAGTAGAGCCTCTTGTTGCTGAGAGATCCATCATGTCTTGGGCTTATTCTACAAACCCAGATAGATTGTATATTAGAAGAGATAATGGAGGTCAAGATATATACTTCTGGCAGAATATACTTGAGCTTCCTCAGCATAATCTTTTGGAAATAAGGAGGTACTATGAGAGCCTAAAAATTCTAGACCAACTGATGAAGAAAAGAATGGCTCTGATCCTAATGATGGTTGTAAACAAGTGAAGTAGTCATCTTCACGTTTTTGTAACATCAGCCTAGGGAGAGTTTGTAAGAGTTATCATATAGGCTAATACTAACCAAGGATCTCTCAACATGCAATCTAAAGTGTAAGGAAGTTACTTTGGAATATTTGACAAAGCACAAAGAAAATTCACAAAGTGTCAAATCTTCCGAAGCCAAAGACTCAAATCTTCCAAATACAAAGATGAAGTCTTCCGAAGCTTTAAGTGTTAGTCCTTTCGAAGCTTGAATATTGATTTTTTTCAAAGACAAAGAATACATGTTTTCTCTTACATTACTTTTGACAAAAGCTTAACCACTTTTTGTAGCCATCTCTAAAGACTCATCAACTTATACAAGTTGGTGATTATATCCATACTTTTGTTAAATATAGATTATGGTGTCTATGTCTGTAACTTGCTATTCTTGTACTTTTATCCTTTTTGTAACATATTAGGATGTAAGTTATGGCATGTCATTATCACTAGTCCAAAGGCAATCTATGTTTGGACTTTACATTGATCTTGTTTTCTAGAAAAGTATCCAACTGACCTTCAAAGTTTGACCGACTGTAAGATGTAGTATAAAGTGTATCATGTAACCAATATTTAGGACTAAGCCTTGTAACAATTGTAAAAAACTTAAGAGTAGTATATATAATCCTTGAAAGCCAATATTTTTTTGTTCTTGTGTTAATACATTTGTTTTTTGTTTCATATCACTAGTTCCCTATTTGATCTATTAAATGTTGCATTCTCCACCTTGTGAAACTGTTGAATAACTATGACCGGTTTTGCAATTTTAAGAAGTTGTTTTTTATATGTTTGAAAATTACATCTTTATCTTTTGTTTTCTCTTGGCTTGGGTAAAATTAGTTATCTTATATAAATGTATACTAAGAGAAGTTTACAAAGTGAACTTTTTTACCTTTGCTTGAAATGATCAACATAGATAATGTCATGGGTGGGTCTAAGACAAATTTGAATATATTTTTGATTTTTAAAAGTGATAAGGGTAACATGGTTATTTCATAGAAAAAGAACGTCCAAAACTTAAAGACATTCATGCCAAGCACTGATATCACATAATATGGACGGACTATAGTCGTAAGTGTCAACATAAGTACGTAAGTTGAAATTATAGCATCTTACAAGGGAGATTGTTGTAATTTACTCTAAAGTTCTCAGTAGATTGAACCTCTGCATCTACTTTTATAATGAAGTTAAATATTCGTAATTATAACAAATCTTTAGTTATTAATACATGTCATAAATAAAATTCAATGTCAAGAATGTATTCTTAAATCTATAACAGTAACAAACACCATATTAAAATAGCCTACGACCACAATATTTCAAAAAACCACCTTGCCACACTTTTGATTAAACGTCTGGCTAAAGATCATTGATACTATTCGAAACCCTCTAGCCCAATTTTAGCCACACATTTTATTGATTCACATAACCATTTCATAACACTCTAAATGTTAGCAAGATTATTTGATTCTTGTGACCGAATGATTATATTAACTACTCACTCAATAAAGTGTGACCGGATGTTACCAGCTACCATTGTTTTTTATTCATTGTGACTTTTGACAAAAAACACACTTATTAGCAACATTTTAATAGATAACTATGACGTATACTAGTCAGGCTTGAAAAAGTTTGGCCAGATGTGACCAACTGCCATTGTATTAGATTCATATGATAAAAAAAACACGCATATTACCCATACTTTAATTAAAAATGTGACAATTTACCGATTGAATCTTGAGGCTCGGGAAATCAAATGAAAATATTGAAGACAAAGAAGTCGCACGAGTACTTTTGATCTATGAGAGAAATTACTTGCGCAAGACCTTTTGTGCTTAGTTAAATAGTTTGCTTTTGTTGTAAATAATTTGATGTCCAGATTTCATGCAAAACTTGTATTCATTTCAATCATAGAGCAATAGAAGTTGAACTTTATTTACATGTATTGCTTGAATCATCTTCTTCGTGTTTTTTAATCTTTCAACTACTTTACCACGAGCGACTACATTTCACATTCTTGTCATGAGATCGATCTATATTGTATATGAAGATTACTGCAATTGGTATCAGAGCCATGAGTGCTCCAGATTGATTAGATTGAAAATTAAATAGTTTTGAAGTGTTTTGAGCAACAAATTTGATTGCCTATTGAAGATTGCTCTGATTTCTTCATTTTGTGATCAATTTGAATATGTCAAGATCTGAAACAAGTTTGATTAATAAAGTGAAGGTGTTTACATGGTGTAATTGAACTTAATTGAATCAATTAGAGACAATTAGGATCCAATATGAACCTAAAACCTTTATTTGAAGCATGATCATTAAATTTTGGACAAATTAGTGATAAGATTGAGGTTGGAAATTTTAAAATTGCACAGAATTGATTGTGCGAAAATTCAGTGTTCGCATGCGAAAATTTTCTAATTCGAGCGAAAAGTCAATAATTCGCAAGAGTTTGGTACAAAAAAATTCCATTTGCATGAGAACCTGACTAATTCGCAAAATTTAGTTGCCGATCCATACGCTTGAAAATTTGTTGCGAAAAGTCTACACGAAAGGTTTTCAAGATCTTGTTCTTGTGAGAACTTCAGTTTTCAAGAAATTCTAAAAAGTTTGACTTCCGAGTTTCAACAATGGCAAATCTAAAGAACATTACTACTACATTAAACCTTGGTAATGAAATTGGTACAACCACAAAATCACCAATACTTCTCAGTGAAGATGATTATCCGGATAGGGTTAAAGGTTTGAGAACCATGTCATATACACTACACCAAGGATGTTACGGTCAATAAAATACGAACCATATATTAATATGTATAGTAGTGAAAAAGGTGAGTTGGTTTCTAAACCTAAACATCTGTGGGATGAAGTGGACATGAAAAAGCTTGAACTCGATGACAAAGCTTATGTAGCAATTACTGTGGCACTCACTACTGTGATATGATAAAAATTCAAAGTGTTCAGATGAGTTAAAATTTTATGGGACGCTATGAAGGAACAGATCATTGGAAATAAAGACATGAGGGAAACTCGAAAAGGTATGTTGAATCAAGAGTTCAATATTCTCAACCATGTGTTGGGTGACACATTGGAAGCACAAATGTCTAGATTTGTAAAACTGATCACTAAGATAAAGAGTGCAGTAATATCTTTGGAGAATATAGCTATCAACAAGAAGCTATTGAATTCATTACCTTATAGTTGGAACAACAACTGCACTACAATCAAGAGAACCAAACTCTTAGTGATTTGATTTCTACAATCAAATTGGATGAGATGGATGTCAAAAAAGAGCTACAAATCATTTAAACGCATTAGGAGCTGAAGCCGCTGCACTATATGCTAGGATGGAAAGCAATCTTATTTACTATGTTAGCTACTCACAAATGTGGTCAACAAAAACAATAAACAAACCTCGTTATTCCTAATGTCAAAGAGACATCTGTCCCATATTTCTAAGTCCCTAATCCAAACCAATTCTCTCCCATGCAGTCTTAACACATACCATCTTGATCACAAAATCACTCTTATCAACATAATCAACCCTCACAACATACTCAATAAGCATTTGTTATCAACTCCAACTCATCCAAGCAAACAATCCAAATTACCGAAGAACATCTTGCTATATTCACAACATATATGTCCAGCTATGAAGCTTTCATGGCTAGCAAATTTAGTGCACTAATATTCTAGTTGATGACTTGCATCAGTCAACCCATAAGATGTTAAAAATAATGACATTAAATAACAAATGGATATGGTGGTGTATAGGGCTAAAAACTATGTCAGGAGAACATGTAAAAAAATTGGTTGGAGTAAACTACTTAAGCAAGATCCGATTTGACAAGATAAATTTGAGGTGCTACAACTTTGATAAACCAAGTCACTTTGCTAGGGAATGCATTGAGGCAACGACAAATCAAGTTGTTAATGGCAAGACAATGGTGAAAATTGAGGTTGAAGAAAAAGGAGATAAAGCTAGTACTTCAAACAACAAAGCTTTAGTCTGTTGGACCAATGGAGAATATTATTGGTCAGACCAAATCAAGATCTTGGATATCAAGCTATTTATAGCTTTGTTGGTAGGGATAAAAGAAGGTGAAGAAGAAGTTGAAGGAAACTTGAATGCTGAATTTGTATCTAGAGATTTACTTGAGGGTGTGTTGCTGAAGAATAATTAATCAAGAATGATGAGAATGTGCTTACGGAATCTGTTGTTGAGACTACTCCAACACAAAAAATGAAAACTTAAGATGGTAAAGAAGAAAGAAAAGAAGAGGTTGTTGATACTACTCCATATACAAGTGGGAAGAAAGTAATTACTACTTAGAAGACTCCAACACCTGCTCATACTTATATTATTAGTGATATCGAGATCACTCCACTGATTGAAATAGAGAATAGAGAAGTTCTAAAGACCTTTACGGTGAAAGAAAGGCCGAGAGAATCTATAAAGCCTAAGGAAACAAATAAGGTATACATAAATCTTTGTACTAATTGAGTGTTGAAAAGGTTCAATGATATAGAGTTCACAACGAGCACTTGATTATAAAAGTCGAAAAACTTCAACATCAAGCTCGAAAATATAAAACAAATGAAATTATTTTTAAAGAAAATCTTGAAGGTTTAAACAAATAAATTTATCAATAAAACTTATATCTTCATGATAAAGAATGTAAAATCAATTATTTGACTTCCCGTAAAAATGATCTAGCTTTAGAAATTAACTAAGTTACTAGTGAACTTTTGTTAGCTAAAGTAATAGTTGACAAGTTTGAGTTATCTTCAAATATGGTTGAAGTTATAATCAAGTCACAAGTAACTCAAAAAATTAATGGTGGTAAAAATAGAGTTGGATATTCCAATATTGCACCACCAATTAATCATGATTATACATGTCTAATTTCGTCTATTACAACAACCGAAAAAGAACTAAACAATGGATTGGGTTTTCAACCAACTTCTGACTTATAACCTTCGGTCAACATACCATTGACTGTTATCCTTTCACAAAAACTGAAAGCAAACCTGATGATGATCATTCATTTGTATAAAGTGTGAAGATAGACGGTTTGGTTGAAGAGTGAGAAAGTGATTATGAAATAGTTTTCCAAATAATGATAACAAAAACTATAATGAAAAAATATTCGGTATATCATCATCAGTTATTAATGAAAATTTTGATATTTTTGTTTCTGCAGATTCTTATTAAAAAGTGTCAAAAAATAATAGAAATTAAAATTAAAGATCATTCAGAAAGACAATGAAAGAAAAGACATTACAACATTATCATTTGACTTGAATATCATCTGACTTGAATATTTTCCAAAAGGCACCATAGATAAGAAAGATTATATTTAGGGAAACGAATGCTTGTTTCTTCAAGAATAAAACTTCTATTACTACTAATCCTATAAAACATGATGTGCGTAGATAAGGCATCATGAAAACTAGTCCAATTCTAGTGCCTATGAATGAAAAGGTTAAAGTAACTATGCATGCATCATCGGTATCAGAAATGATTGAATCTATAAACAAAGTTACCTTAATTCTTTTGGATTCAACTAGGAATGTTCTTGATGAATGAAAGAAATGAGAGATTGTTAAAGAATCACTAGGCCACAAAAATACTAAAGTCAGATTCTTGGATAACTTTGGTGGTTATTATTGGACCCTGAAAGGATCATGCATGCCAATTCAAGAGGTGGATTGATGGTTGCTCCACTAGAAATCCCACAAGACCGAGAAGTTATGCGGATGTACAGTTTGCATCAAGAATTGAAGACAAGTGTCGGCTATCCACATTTTTTTATGCGCATGACTAACAAAACAAATACTGACAAAATATAAACAAATCCAGTCAGTCAAACAAATACTAACAATTACTTTATACATTAGAATTTATTAATGCGCCTAATTAGCAACCAATGTGCCAAGTGTTTGTTCATCCGCATTATGACCAAACGCTAATGCTATGGAAGAAAAATAAATGTTGATGAAGATTAACTCATCCGCATTAGTTAATGCAGATGAACAAAGACAAATGCTAATGAAGACCCTTTGTACATATACTAAATTATAGTATAGGGGTACTTTAATCTTTTTCTAAAAGACATCTTGTCAGCCTATAAATAGAGTAGAAATCCTCGTATTTGAGGTGACTATTGATATACAATCAGAATATTTTTGTATAGTCTTATGTTCAGTAGTGTATTGTTATTATTTAATGCTCGAACCTTAGCATTCATTGTAACCTCTTCACCTTAATTAATACAAAGAGCAGTTATGAGTACTTCTTGCATTCAATATTTTGTGTTTGTATGATTGCGCCATATAATCATCGACTCAATCATCATATTTGGTCTTAGTTGATTCATATCAACTAAGAATATCATTCTCACACCTAGTAAATTGGTATCAGAATATTGGCTCTCAGTTCATCTTTAGATCTGCTAAGATCTAAATTGAAATCCATTGATCTGGTGATTGACTTAATGTTAAGAGTGTTCTACCACCTCTAAATAATATACATTCTAAAACTCTACTGAAAAAACCTCAACAGTCATTGTCCACCAGAAATAATTTTCAAAAGCAAATCCATGAACAACTTGCTAAACCTAAAAATCAGAACAAAAATATCATTTACATCTTAATATTCACACATTAAACCAATAGTAGTGTTACTGAAGAAGATACAACAAAAACAAGTTAACTATTATCAGATTTGTACACTTAAGACTGTTTTGGACTACTTGGACTATTTGGATTTAACAATCAATCTAACTAATATTCTAACAAGTTAAAAAACAAACTTATTAAAATGGATTCTCATACGTTTTCTGAATTTGGTCATACTCCTAAACTCCTATGCTAAAACACAAATCTGAGTTTAAGCAATGGAAAATCAGGTTTATGAATTATATTACACTTGTAGATCCAGATTACTAGATATCCATATTCAAGGGAACACACATCCCTATGACACTCTCAACAAATGACGCCACCTTGTACAAAACATCAAGAATTCATATTGAAGATCTCACTCTTTATGATGACGATTATAAGAAGATAAATTGATCTTAAGGCATATTTCATTCTCACTCAAGCCTTGAAAATAGTGCTGAAGAGACTGTAGAAGTATGGAACACCAAAAGTTGTATGGGATATACTATTGATTATGTATGAAGGCAGCAGTGAAGTAGTAGAAATTAACAAAGATAAACTGGTCAGCCAATATGAAACCTTTCATCACTCCAAGGGGTAGTCAATCTCTAAACAACTGCATACATTTGTGTAGCTGGTGAATGATTTAGAGATTATGGGGGTTACATATGAAGTCAAAAAGCTAAACAAGAACATGCTACACAACCTACCTGAAAGTTGGAAACAAAATGTTACCATGCTAAAAAACACTCTTGCTCTAAAGAGTACCACCTTGGACATAATGATTGCCAAAATTGAAGCTCTTGAACTTGATGAAAGGAGCAGAAACCTTGGTGGACCTAAAGTTATTGAAGCATATAAATTTCCATCAGGCTCTTTTTCTGTGAAGTAGAAACCTTGATCTAGAGAGTACCACCTAAATATGATGACTTTCTCTCATAAAGAGATCATGTAAAATCAACAGGATTCATTGATGCATCGTCAACAAACAAGCCATGAACCTCATCTCAACCAACTGGTTCTACTACCATTCCTACAAGTAAGCCTAAAGATCAAATGTCTAAAGGGCAAAAGGCCATATACAATGCCTTTGTTGCAATCTTTGAAGCTTACTTAGGAAGAAGACTCACATCTACTCACTTGATCCATGAAGACTTAGAAGAAATGGATCCAGATGCTGTAGAAGAAATGCATTTGTAGTGGCAAATGGCTATGATAGCATTGAGAAAAAGTTTTTTAAAAACGAAAGAAAGCTTAGCCTGAATGAGAATACCGAACTTAGAGATGACAAATCCAAAGTTAAATGCTTCAATTGTTGTATGACTTGCCACTTTTCAAGAGAATGCAATGCCACAAGAAGAAACAATAAGAGCTTCCATAAGAATTCTCAAGGTCAATCATCATCTCAACCAAGCTCAAGCTTCTAGTCCAACAATCATCAACAACAATATCATCACCAAGAACAACATCAACAACCATACCAGAGTCAATCGCAACTGACCAACCAAGCTCATTGAAGCAGCCAAACTACTTCAAATGCACTTTTCATCGGATAAGATGGAGTATGTGATTGGAGCCTATAAGTTGAGGAAGTGATGCCTCAATTTCAAAATCATGATCTCATGGCTCACATGAAAGATGGCCCAACTCCAATTCCGTCTGAGGAAAATCTAATCTTTGTAGTGATACATGCATTGCTGAACTATAAGGTTATCGTGAGCACAATCACAAATTGGTAGCTAAAATAAAAGAAGAAAAAGTGAAATCTAATATGCTTAAAAGAGAAATCAAAATTTTTGAAATAAAAACTAAATCTCTCATTTCTGACATTGGAAAACTACATGGAGAAAAGTACACTCTTGCAGTTGAGAGTGAAAAGTTAACTAAAAAGTTAGCTCAATCTAAAGCTGAGTAATCAGTTACTAAAGTGAAACTTGAAAAGTTCAACTATCTTTAGCAAAGTTGCAAGAAATACATGATTCACAATAGGATCCAAAGTATATGACTGTGATTGGATATAACTCATGTCCCCCACCATACAATGACAATTACACTGTCATGCCTGAGTTAGTCACTCTTTCTTATCAAACTGAACATAAAGCTACTTAACCTAAATTAGTAGTAACTCAAACAAAAAATCCTCAAAATAAACGAAGTGTTTCCATTGAAACAAAAGAGGAGAAAATCAAATTAGGTCATCCAATCAAAATCAAAGAGTACTTCGACAAGTCTGTAACAGTCATCAAACCAAAAAGACCAGTCAAATTAATAGTGCCATTTGTGAAATTTATTCTTACAATTTCCAAAGAACGTAGATCTGATAGTGAGATCACATCTCCTAAAATTTCAAGCAAATCATACAAAGTTTCACTAAGAAACAAAAGGAAAACCCTAAAGATTCAAAAGACTCAAAGCAAAATAGATTCACCATCAATAAAATTTAAGCAAGAAGTTGGTTTTGAATCATTTAACAAAGGCCATGTAAACCAACAAGAAAAGGAAACAATGTCAGTGCAAAAAAATGAAAAACAACAATGTTGTGAAACAAAATGTAAAGAAGGCTGATGTTGCTTCCTCATCAAAATCAAAGAATAACGCTCAGTTGAGGACAAGAAAAAAAACCTATTTAGGCATCAAGATTGTTGATACATATGTCCCTAGTTCTAGTCTAGTGATCTTAAATGTAATAGACTTTCATCTTGTAACACATATGTAATGTTGAATCTATGAAATGAAAAACTCTTCTATGAATGTTTGTTGATTGTTTAATGTTATATCTATTGATATTATGTAATGATACACGCATATATGAACATGTTATATAGGCTT